>APFE030513613.1:160905-187951 GCA_000404065.3 Pinus taeda
TTTATTTATTTTAAATAAATTAATTTGATTTCAATAATGATATAGTAATTTGATTTCAATAATGATATAGTAATTTGATTTCGATAATGACATAATCTCATTGAAATTAAATAATAAACATACATTTAATTAGAAAAAACTTACATACATTTAATTAGAAAAAAAAGTTTTAAAGTATATTTTTACAATTTATAATTTAATAATGATGGTTGTGATTATTAAATATCATGATTCATTGGTAGAACTCTTTGCTATATAAAAGAATGGGTGTTCATTCACGCTGCTATTACTATAATCTCTTGGTGCTTAGGTATGCTTTTAAGTCAAGAGAATTTGAATTTCAAATTTCTTGGTACATAACAATTTTAATAAGTTAAAAATTAAGAAAATATATGATTACACAGTTTCTATTCTGAAAGCTACTACTTTAACCTCTTGGTGACTATGTATGCCTATTTGGTAGATATGGTTAAGTAGAGGGCATTTAAACCTCAAATCTCTTGATACATAACACTTCATTTTCTTATCATTGGCCAATTAAACTAACCAGAAGTTCGTAATTTTAATAAATTAAAAATCAATAATTTTACACACACATATATATAAATAAAAATAAAAAATTATATTGAATAATTAATATACTAAAATGTATTAAAATTGAAGATAAATAAGAATTGCTCGGGTGGTCAGTGGCTGAAATCATGTTTTTGATGGTGGAAATGGATTTAGCACTATCAAAAACCTCTAGGGCACCCAAAATCTTAAAGTTTGACAACTGTAACTTAGATTTACAAAAATCCTTTTGGATTTTATCAAAATCTTGTCGGAATAAACTCCATGCCTAGCCGAAATCATGTTTTTGATGGTGGAAATGGATTTAGCAACTATCAAAAACCTCTAGGGCACCCAAAATCTTAAAGTTTGACAACAGTAACCTAGATTTACAAAAATCCTTCTGGATTTTATCAAAATCTTGCCGAAGTAAACTCCATGCCTAGCGCCTAACCATATAAAGTAGATCATGCTGGCTAAATACCCAAAAATCTACCGACGCAATATTTAAACCTATTGAGAAAAAAAGAGAAAAAAAGACTAAATAACCTAGATTTACAAAAATCTTACTGAATTTTATCAAAATCTTGCCAAAATAAACTCCATACCTAAGACCTAGCCATATAAAGTAGATGATAATGGCTAAATACCCAAAAAAAAAAAAAAAACAAAACCACTGAGAAAATGTTTAAAACTATTGAGAAGAAAAAAGAAAAGAAAAAAAACACAAAGTAAGACCACCTCCTGTAAACAAGCCATTAATAAAAACCCAAAACCACAATTTCTCCTTTACCAGAAGCGAAAATAGGTGTATCAAAAATCATAATACACCTAAACTCATTAAACTTAAAATTTTAATATCTTATTAAAATTTCCATTATTTATGAGGCAAATTTGTATCCTCGATAAACTACTCTGTTAATTATTATATTATATAAAAGAAGCGATACAAAGAAAGAGAAACTATTGGTCAAAAATAATTCAAAGAACGACCAAACAACAAGGGGAGTCGAACCTAGACCAGGTGTCGCAGATGGGATGTTGTTTAGACTTTGGAAAAAAGCATAGAGACTACGTGTGCACAAGCATTTAATTGTGGCTACGTGTATAGAGAAAGCCACAGAGAGACCGCATGTTAAGAGTAGACAGACTTAAGTGTTTGTCTCAAAAAAGGATGCCACACATAAATATACTTTAAACATTTAGAGCAATTTCTTTAAGAACAAATTTATTGTTAAAATTTAAATGAAATTTTAAGCTGACATTCAGATCAAAAGCTACAGTGCTAAATAACTACGTGCCTTGAGACTTGAACCTGAGGTGCCACAGGCGAAGGGGATCGCCAGCGAGCCGTACAAATCCTGTCCATTTGATGAGGAAGGCGATTTCTGATTGGAAGCCTCAGAGAGCTCTTTCGCGTGGCTGGAGGGTTGAAGTCCTTCAAGCCATGGCATGGCATTCTCGGAGAATCCCGAGACCAAATTACAGAACGTTTGACATCCAAAATATGTCAATTATAAATATACTTTAGACAACCTCCTGTAAATTCAGTGCCATCAATCAACAATGGGACTCTAAAGATGGGACACGAACCTTAGACGACGCACCGGGTGCAGCAGACGCAGATCTTCTTCCACTCATCGGCCATGGCGATGATAGCCGAGAGTATGGAGGTTCGAGCTGGAATTTCTTTATACTGCAAGTCAAGAAATCCATAAATACATATAGAAAAGCATTCAGAGTCATTTCTTTATAATGCAAGCCAATAAATAGATAAATGCACAAGAAAAGCATTCAGAGCAATTTCTTTAATATCTAAATTTATCATTCAAATTTCGATGAAATTCTAAAGTGAAGAAAACGAAGAATACAGATTAAAAGGCTACAGCACTGGATACGTTCTGATTTAAATCCGAGGTGCCAAAGGAGAAAGGCGATCGACACTGCGGGCCGTACCAATCCTGTCCACTTCACGGAGAAGGCGATTCCTGTTTGGAAACCTCAGATAATCCCGCAGCCAAACTTACTTAATGCCGCAGATGCTGGTTACATGTAGCTAAAAAAGCGTAGAGACGACCTATAAACAAGCATTTCATTATTGTTACTAGAGAAATGATAAAGAGACTACATGGTAAGATTAGAGAGACTACTTCTTGTTGGTCTCAGAAAAAGATGTCAAGTATAAATATACTTTAAAGTTTAGACGACCGAATGGAATTCAATGCCATCAAACAACAACGCGAGTCGAACCTTAGACCAGGCGCTGGTGCAGCAAACGCACATCATCTTCCACTCATCAGCCATGGTGATATAGCCTAGATTATAGATGTTCAAACCGAAATTTCTTTAAATGCAAGTCAAGAAATCGATAAATAAACATAGAAAAGTATTCAGAGTCATTTCATTGTAATTTAAGTGAAGAAATCTGTAAAAACATCAGAAAAGCATTCATAGCAATTTCTTTGAAATGCAAATTTATCATTCCATGTAAATTAAAATTCAACATTGACGAAAACGAAGCATCTAAATCAAAAGATTACAGTACTAATAGATTCGGAGCCAAAGTGCGAGAGGAGAAGGCTATCGTCATGAAGAAAGTGACCCCTGATTGGAAGCCTCAAAGAGATTTTTGGCATGGCTGGAGGGTTGGAGTCCTTTAGGGCCATTCTCGGCATTCTAGGAGAATCTTGACACTAAACTTATGGGAAGCTTGATATCTGGTATTAATGTAGCCAATTGCCATAAATTAAATCATTGACAATACAATATATCCAATTTAATCTCGCTCTACTGGATTCGATTATTCCCTAAGGATATCCAATTTAATCTACTCTCGAGACAGCTGGATTTGATTTTTCCCTTTTTCTTCTGTAGGGTTGTTATATGTTTACCGGTATGATGAGAGACGATTGTTCTTAATTAGAGAGTATGAAGTCGAACTATTAATTAGGCTTATTCATGAAAAATATATCATTAAACACATCATCATGAACATGTAATCGTTATAAAGTCTCAATAAGGGTTGATGTCTTCTCACAATATTTAATTTATCATTTATTAGGTCATACATTCATTAATATTTCATCTACTAACCAAAACATCATGAAAACCATAACAAGTCTATCATAAACCATGCTTATAACCAACATATAACCAGAGAAATATCAATGATAGAACAACCATTAGAACCACATAATAATAAGTACATTTACTCATAAAATATAAGAGGAAAAGAGATTTTATTAACATATGCAAAATCCAACCAAGTTAGAGACTTCCACGTACCACCTAACCATAGATTGGGCTGAACCAAATCTTTCTTTCAACCAATCACCTCCATGCCATATTCCAAGAATGAATGTGAGATCTCATAGAATAACCAAAACAAAACCAAACCAAGGCTTCCAGAGGCCAAACCATGTCAACCCTCAACCAGTGATTCCACCTCACAGTCAGAAATCACTAACTATCACTAGATCAATCTCTACCCAAGTTGTCCAGGGCTCCAGAGCATTTTTTCCAACTTGGCTCTAGAACTAGTAACTCAAACCACCAAGGGCTCCAAAGTGTTTGTCCACCAAGGGCTTTGAGACTAGTAACTCAACCCAAGCTATTCCAGGGCTTCGAGAGCGTTGTCCAACTAAGGCTCCAACAACTCAAAACACAACCATAAGGAACATGAGTACCAATTATAAAAACAAAGGGGAAAACCCATAACACCATGGCTATCAAGGAAATGGCAAGGCTAGGAAAAACCAATGTCAATCCAGGCAATCCTCCATGCCAATGACAACTCATAACTAAGAAAGAACATGCATGTACCATGCAACTAGCAAAGAAATCATACAGGCAACTCAATACCTTCAAAGCAATCCAAATGTAGTCAATGATCCACTTGTTCCCTTGTGCTGTTTTACTTTCCTTTGCCTTCTTTCTCCAAATTCAATGAAACTAGAGTGCTCCAAGCATGCTCCAAAAATGCTCCAATATTCTCTAAGTGTGCAAGAGTATGAGAGAGAGCTCCAAGCTAAAACTGACAAAAGTCCATGAACTTATCCTCAAAATCCTTTTTATCATCGAGGCCTCTATTTTTTTTTCAGTTTCCTTTATTTTCCCTCCTCATGCAAATATGTGACCTTTCACCTTTCTTTTCTCCTATTTTCCATTATTTTCATAAATAAATTCCAATTAATGCCTCTTTTCCTTTTCCAATTCCTCGCCAATTTCCATAGTCTTTAATAAACCGAAGTGAACACCTACTAGAATGTTTTTCCCACCATTCAACTTAGAATAAGTGTCCCATGACCTTGGTATTATATCTTTTTTTACGTGAGTTTTTAACCGAGGATGTTACAAGAACATGGGAGAATATAATCATTACCCGATCCTTTTGGAAATTAAAGGGATGGGGAAGAAGCCATCAAGTACTTTCAAGTTTAATGTAGCTTAGTTAAAGGAAGAATAGTTTTTAAATGTAGTCCAATCCAATTGGCTTCTATATGATCCTAATTCAGGAATCTTTGTTGGTATTCACTTTGCAACAAATTTATGTAAAGTTAAGAAGACTTCTATTCAGTCGGTTGCCAATAAGCGGATAAGGGATGTGCATGAATTGAAGTATGTGGAAAAGGAATTGGAGGCCCTTGGTAATTCTAAGTATTTATTTTTTCTTAATGATAATACTCAATCTAGGCTCCTCCTCCTCAAAACCAGAAAAAGTAAACCCTTGGAGGATAAGGAGGCTACCTGGGGACTAAAAAGTAGCGCTATTTAGCTGGAAGCAAGGGACGGAAATACTAAACTCTTTCAAAATTTGTAAAAGGGAATAATATGTCCAACCTAATTTGGAAGTTGGAAACCTAGGAGGAGTGTTCTGCCTCTTCTTTTGAAGAGCTAGCACAACTAGGGAAAAGTCACTTGGCTTTCTCTTTAAAGTATAGGAAGGTACATTTATTGTTGAGGTGGTTAGATTAACCCAACCTTTTCTTAGATTCGTTGAGGAGGAAGATAATAATAACTTAATGAAAGAAGTCAAAGATTCAAAGCTACAAGTGGTCCTCCATAGTTTTCACGAGGATAAGAAACCAAACCCATATGGATGGATTGTTGAATTTTTCTTAGGCCTTTATGAAACATTGGGAAGGGAACTTTTAAAGGTAGTGGAGGAGTCTAGGTTGAGAGGAAGTGTGTTGGCTTCTTTCAACTCAACCTTCATAACTTTGATATCTAAAGCAAAAAAACCACTACCTTGAGTGGCTTCTGACCAATCTATTTGTGCAATTGTACTTATAAGTTAATTGCAAAAAATATATCTCAATGGATCAAACCAATTTTCTCTAAAGCCATTTTCAAATAATAGTTTGGGTTCCTAGAGGGTTAACAAATAAATGAAGCAATAGTTATGGCACTGGAGGGTTTACAAAGTGTCAAAACACGAAAATTGAAAGGATTTGTCCTAAAAATTAATATCTCCAAAACTTATGACCATATCAATTGGCTCTACATCCATCTATTGTTGACCCATATTGGCTTTGAGGCACCCTTCATCACATGGGCCATGAGTTGTCTTACTATAGTCTCCCTTGTAGTTTTGATCAATGGTTATGTGTCTCCTTTATTTCAAGCACAAAGGGGTTTGAGGCAAGGATGTCCTCTTTATCCTTTTCTTTTCTTGCTAGTTGCCGAAGAACTTAGTAGATTATTAGCATACGCTAAACAAAGAGGTTTATTTAGAGGAATTGTGGTGGCAGACAGTCAAATCATTTATCATATTTTTTTGTAGATGATATTTTATTTTTTTGTGATTGGTTGAGGAGGATTATTGAATTCCTTCATCAAGCACTATCACTCTTTCAGATAGCCATGGGTGTGCAAATAAATGAGGCTAAATCAACCTTTCCATTCATATGCTAGAAAATGTGGAGTTCTCTATGTGCAAATTTTCTTCCCTTCCTCTCTGATTCTTTTTTATGGCATTCTAAAGTACTTGGGTTTCCATTTGAAACCAAATTCCTATAGGAAAGAGGATCACTATTGGCTCATAACAAAATTGGAATAATGCTTTGTTAGGTCCCTATACTATTAGTGTAACCCCTTATTGTTATTAGTACAACCCCCTTATTATATTGTTGTGCCCATGTAGTCCCCATATTGTTATTATTGTGCTCCATAGAAACCCACTATTGTTATTATTGTGCCCTTACATTATTATTGTTATGTCGGCTCTGATTATATTATGACCCTTTAGACTCCTATATATAGAAAGGAGGTATTGTCATTTGAATCATCCAAGAATTTTTCATTTGTGTAATGTAAAGAAGGTTTCCCCCTCGAAAAGGTTGAATTCTAAGGCGTTTATCTATCCTTTCTATCTTTTTGGATTCTAGGATTCTGCTGCTCCAAACAGGCCATCGTGGAATTTTTGCTATAACTTTTTTTTTCTTCTTCTTCTACGATGTTTCAGAAGCTACAAAAAAATCCCATTTGAGTTGAAATCGTTCTGAACTTTGGGTCCAAATTTTAGAGCTTGTCTCGCTATATTTGCGAAGATATGATCTGAGGAAGCTAGGGTTTTTACAGAGTCCCGAATTACATTCCAAAAAGGTGACATGGGGAAAATCGTCATAACTTTTGTTTTGAGAATCAGATTGAAATTTCGTAAGATGTTTCAGAAAGAGGGTGGCCTGTAGTTTTTTGTGTATCAGTTTTAGGTACTAAGGTCGAAACAGTGACACGTGGCACATCGTACAAGTTCGTTCTACTAAACTAGTCTATAATCAGGTCACCATGGGAGATTTGGCGTAACTCTTCCTTGGAGAATCCAACCTTGATTAGACTTGCAAGGTTAGAAAGAGGACTCAAATGGATACTTCAAAACGAGATTTCAGATATTCGAGATCTGCAGTTACAGAGATACAACAGATTCAATATTGAACTCTTACAAAGTGAAAAAAAGGTGTGTAGCTTTTTTTTTTAATTTTGCATAAGGTTGGTTTGAAAAATTAGTTTGAAGGAATTCAAAGGGAATAGTGAAGAATTATTAGCATTAATTAATGACCTGAAGAAAGAAAATGGAAACACATAGTAAGCAACCTGAAAGCTCTAGTGAAGCATAAAAACTATGTTGAAGCACAAAAGACTGATGGCTTGAAAACTTATTGTTAAATACACAGGTATTTATATTAATATAATTATTGGTAATAATATTAATTTTTTATAGATTTATTTGCTGTTCAATGATGCATGCTTTTTTACTCGGTAGGTGACCTTTCACGAATGGGATGTTTTTTAGACACGGCCTTTTCACTTATTAATGACTATTTTACTTAACTAATATTTAATTTTTAAGTATTTATATTTTTTTTATTTTATTATTTTATTAATATATTTCATAACATAGTTCCTTCTTGAAATATTTGTCCTCAAGCATATTGCTAGCAATTGTCTTTTAGTTTTTCTCTTAGCATATGGAAGGCGTGAGTTGCTAGGTTATATTGCTAATAACTCTATTTTGAGTCCAATGTGTCTCTTTTTTTTTTAATAAATTCTTCTTCATCTTCTTTATTAAATTATGTTTTTTTTTTATTTTTTTCTTTAAATTATATATATATATTTGATAAAGTATATTGTTATATATAATATGTAATTATATAATTTATACATTGATTTATATAACTTTTTTTGTTTTGTTTTTTTTTTTAAACCTAACCACAAAATGCTTTATGTAAATAAACGCACGAGATCAACCGTTAAAATGTAACCATTTCACGAAATTGTTTAGATTTTCTATAACGTGCCCGTTCAATAAAATCACTATCAACAAATAATAAATAGAGGGCTTTGTAAACATCTAAAATAGCTTGAATTATGTAATTGCATTTATACTCTTCACTTCTGGATCTTTCAGTCTTAATTCAATTACACAACATCAATTTTCACATTCTAGGCTCGCCAGTTTCCACCACCTTGCTGTCACATGCCTCCATCCACAGGGTTCACTTTTTTCCTTCGCACATTAGAGCCTTTCACTTTTCTCCTTCGCACATTAGAGCCCAGTGGATTTGTTGGAATTGGTAGTATCAGAGAAGTTGAAAGCATCGTAGTAACTTCTGACATTGGTGGACGATGCAATGAATCCTCATGTGTACACAAAAGACCAACCTGAATGCATCTCGAGGCTTTCTCCGCATCACATGTTTCAATTATTGTTGGATCAATCGTCCGCAAAACATTGTCTGGTTTGTATGAGCTCCACACCCATCCTAAAAGCCCCCTCGGTTCATATGATATCTTTCTTCCACTGAGAATTTCCAGGAGAACAATGCCAAAGCTATAAACATCTATATTTGCGGATAACTTCCCTTCCATAACATACTCTGGCGCCATATACCTTGGGGTTCTGACAATCCCTGTGCTGACATCAATCTTATCTTCAGAGAAAACTTTAGCAGTGCCGAAATATGCTATCTTAGGAATTAGTTTCTCATCCAACAAAATGTTACTGGTTTTAATATCTCGATGAACAATCCACAGTTGAGAATCCTCGTGAAGATAGCAAAACCCACGAGCTATTCCCAGGATAATCTTATAATGTATGTGCCAATCAAGTTCTTTGCATTTCTCTAGATCGGAAAGGCATTTATCAAGGCTATTATTTGGCAAGTATTCATAAACAAGCAACATCTCTAATCCCTATGCGTAGTAGCCACGTAGATTCACTAAATTCCGATGCTGAATTTTTGCAAGCATCTTTTCATTCATAAATTCCTTCCTTCCTTGCTTAGATGTTAATGACAACTTCTTCACAACTATTTTTTTTTTGTCTTTGGTAGTTGCCCCTTTCTTGGTCGCCAGATCCAGCCTCGATGTCGCTTTGTGGTCTGGTGTTTTCTCTCCTGTGGAGGGAAAAGTAGGGTTAATGACTTGATGAAGTGGTTTGATAGTAGTACTTCCATTTCCTGATGAAAGGGATTTCTGGACCTTGTGATATACGTCCATGGTTGGTGATCCATCAGGATTGTCAATTCTTGGTTTTGAAATATCCTTAGGATCAACAAACTTCACGCTTCCTTTTTTCCTCTTTTCTTCAGCTTCTTGGTATCCTTTCCTCAGATGTTCTACGACTGCTTTAATATTTGCAGTTCTCTCATTGCAGCTCATTAAATTTGTAGCACTACTCTTCACCTTCTCTGGCACTCCTGAATTTAGTTTCAATCTCTTTAAGGAATGGTCTTCAACTCCTTCTTCTTCTTCTAGGGTTTCTTCCCTTTGTTCATTGCAACCATTAGATGATGCTAATGGTACTGTTCTAGCCGGAGGATCCGCTTCCACGTGCTTGCGCTTAACAAGTTTTCTTGGAGATGTGGGAGGGTTGTTTTGTTGTTTCAGCGTTGAAGATTTGAGTGGGTGCGCCTTGGATTTTTCTGCATCCCTTGGAGATGTGGGAGGGTTGTTTTTATGTTTTAGAGTTGAAGACTCTAGTGGCTGCATCATAGATTTTTGTTTCAAGATTTTCCGTGTATATTTTCCTTCTTCCTATTTTTGTGTTTGTTATCGTTGTCAGGTGAGTGATTGATAAATTTGTGATTTCGGGGCCATCTTTTTGCAACTCATGTGATTCATCGTCCTTCATAGCTTCGTATTGATATTCATAAATAGAATTAGCATCCCCGTCATTCCTTTCATCTTTCTTATTATTGATTTCTTTTGGAAATTATTTAACTTCTGCAAATGATTTTTCTAAATGCTATAATGCTTCTTGAATACTAAACTGTTCAACGTAATCAAGATGTGAACATAATGGCACATTGTGTGGCGAACTACATTCAAAGGCCTGCATGATTATATCGTGTGCCATGGCTTTGATGCCATTGAAGCATAAAAACTATGCTTAAGCACAAAAGACTGGTAGCTTGAAAACTTAATATGTTAAAATACACAAGGTATTTAATAATAATAATAATTATTATATATATAATTGTATAAGATGATATAAGATGATTTGAATGTTACAATAAGGCCCTGCTTTTATACCTCAGCAGGTGACCTTTCGCGAATAGGCATGTCTAAATGCAACATGATATATCAAAATTACAAGACCAAGTACAACAAATTTCACTCTCACTAAAGGTAAATGAATCCAAGATGAATGTCATGGAAGCTAATATGAATGGCATTCAAGTTAATATGGATGGCATGGAAGCTAATATGAATGGCATGTATGCTAAGATAAATGGCATGGACGATAAGATGGAGGAATTGAAGATAAATTTGAATAAGTCGCTACAAGAAATGGTCACTAATGGTGAAATGGTAGTAAAGGAAACTCATGATGAGAATAAAAGAAATGTTAATCATGATTTCATATACTCTAATGTTAGATTAAAGACCCACCATGTTCCAAAAATTGATATCAGGAAGTTTGATGGCAAGGATCCCGGAACATGGATACTACAAATGAAGCAATTTTTCAATCTCCATAATGTGAAAAACACACAAAAGTTACATATTGCAACTTTATATTTGGAACCTAATCAGTTTGTATGGTATCGATGACTTTGCTCTCGTAAACAAATTGTCACTTGGGCAATTTTTACGGAAGAAATGATAGAACATTTTGAGGATACAAAAAGCAACACCTTTTTTAGCCAATTGATAAATCTCAAACAAAAGGTTTCAATGATGGAGCATATTGAGGACTTCCAAAAATTGAACATAAGGGTAAAAGATATTCTAGAGGAGCATAGGATTGATGTGTTCATAGGAACTTAAAGGATAATATCCAAATGAGGTTCACCTTTGGGAACCTGATTCATTGGAGAAGGCATTCAAGTTAGCAAGAAAAATGGAAAGGAAAATTATGGCAACCAGGAAGCCTACCACTCACAACTATAAAGATGGAAGTGTTGTTTCTCCTAGCCTTCCACAACCTACAAGGTTGACACCACTACAATTGGAAGAAAAAAGAGCAAAAGGACTTTGTTACAATTGTGATAGAAAATACATTAAAGATCATAAGCGTGCTGAGAAGAAATTATTTTATATTGATTGTGAAGAGGAGGAAGGAAAGGATGAAGAAACATCAAAAGAAGAGGATTTAAACTAGGAACTAACCCCAGAGAAAGAAGAAATGAATCCAACCATATCTTGTAAAGCATTGGCAAGAATTAGCACTCCTCAAACTCTCAAGATAAAAGGACATATCAAGAAGAAAAAGGTTCAAGAAGTGAAAGATCACATCGAGAAAGAAGAAATGACTACAACCATATATTGTAATGCATTGGTTGTAATTACCACTCCTCAAACTATCAAAATAGAAGGACATATCAAGATGAAAAATGTTCAAGAAGTGAAAAATCACATCAAGCATCAAGAAATGAATCCAACTATATCTTGTAATGCACTGGAAGAAATTACCACTCCTCAAACTCTCAAGATAGAAGGATATATCAAGAAGAAAAAGATTCAAGCAATGAAAGATCACATCAAACATCAACAACAATTTCTCCACTTTTAAAGGATAATGCCACTTTGGTGCATAATCGAATGAAACACCAAGCAGATTAACATCGCAGTGAAAGAAGTTTTGATGTAGGTGATTGGGTATTTTTACGGCTACATCTCAAACAAGATATTTATGAGAACGAAATGTTGGCAATACTACATGCACTTAAGAAATGACGACCTTACCTAATGGGAAGACACCTCAATGTAAAAATGGATCATGATAGTCTTAAATACTTTTTAGAACAAAGATTATCTTTAGAAGAACATAAAAAATGGGTCACAAATATGTTGGGCTATGACTTTGAAATCATCTACAAAAAATGGAAGAAAAATGTTGTTGCAGATGCACTCTCAAGAAAGGATGAGGATGTGGAAGCATTGTTTTATGCTATTTCTATTATCCAACTAGATTGGAAAAACGAAGCAAGGGATGAATGGAAGAAGGAAGAAGAAGTGTGGCCACTCATTCAAAACTTTCAAAAGATCATAGTTCAAACAATATTGCCAGAACTTGACGAGGAAGGAAAAATCATATTGGAACTTGGAGCAGTCACAGAAACAAGAACCCGACAACTATGAAATCAATCAATTTCAAAGTATCTCATCAAGTGGAAGAACTTACCGGTTGAATATTTCACACGGGACAATAAGAATTTTATACAGAAGCATCAAGAACTACTCAAGCAATGAGGAAACACTTTTTGAAGGAGAGGGGCATGTTAGGTCCCTATACTACTAGTGTAACCCCTTATTGTTATTAGTACAACCCCCTTATTATATTGTTGTGCCCATGTAGTCCCCATATTGTTATTGTTGTGCTCCATAGAAGCCCACTATTGTTATTATTGTGCCCTTACATTATTATTGTTATGTCGGCTTTGATTATATTATGACCCCTTGGACTCCTATATATAGAAAGTAGGCCTTGTCATTTGAATCATCCAAGAATTGTTCAATTTTTGTAATGTAAAGGAGGATGCCCTTGTTCATTTGTGTAATGTAAAGGAGGTGGGCCCCTCGAAGAGGCTGAATTCTAAGGCATTGATCTATCCTTTCTATCTTTTTGTGAGTTGGTTTCCTAACACGCTTAAAAAATTGTAGTGTGAGATGGCTATCCTAGGTAGGAAAACTAGTGTTGACTAGATCTATATTGGAGGACATCCCAGTTTATTGGATGGCTCTTACATGGATTCCCAAAGGAATTCTAGAAATGCTATGAAAGGTATGTCTAAGATTTCTCTAAGCAGGTTCTTAGGATCATTTTATTATGCCTTGTGTAAATGGGAAAAATTTGTTGTTCTTGAGGCTTGGGGGGGATGGGGCCTAAAGAAATTACCTCTCTTTACAAAATATCTTGTATCCAAATTGGGATGGAGACTACTGTCTACATAGATCCTTTGGACAACAATGATACATTCAAAATACATCTCCCCATTTTCAATTGAGGATTAAATCAGAAACTTGACTAAGGATGTGCTAACATGTCTATCATTTGGAAGGGAAATATTTCTTCCTTTCTCCTGATTGAAGATGGGCTCTTGTGGAGAATCGAAAATTGTTAGAGGATGAGAGTAGGCATTGATCCATCATAAAACTGTGGAGATGATTGTAGATTTTCCCAAGGTTTAGTGGAATTCCTAAATAGAAATAATTTCTTCACACTCAACTTAGAAGCATGCATGGAAAATACAAATCTTTGGGCACAAGGGTGGCTTTTAGTTGAGTTGCTTGAAATTCTAGAAGAATTTGTTGAACTATGGAGGTCTATGTTGCAGGTTTACATACTACTCACATCCAACTAATGGATAGGGAGGAAAAAATTTTATGGTCATACTCCCCTTTTGATGACTATACACCTAAGATGGGTTATCTTCATCTAATTGCAGATCTATTGAGAGAGGAACAAGTTTGGTAGTGGAAGCCTTAGTGGAAGATAAAATTTCTAGCCAAAGATCAACTTTTCATGTGGTTCCTTCCTGAAAATAAGGCCCCCACATGGGATAACTTACAAAAAAGGAAATTTGAAGGATCCAACTAGTGTATATTGTGTAAGACTAGGAATGAAATGGTCCAACATCTCTTTATCAATTTCCCTTTCAAAAAGTATATTTGGAATGTTTGTAGAACAAAGAAACAATTGAAAAATGAATGGCAAGGACAAAGCTTGTTGGAAGACTAGCAAGTCTGGTTTGAAAACAAAGCACTTAAAAAGTTCTAGGCAATCCCCTTGATCCTATGTTGAGGAATCTAGCTAGCAAGGAATAGGTCTATTTTCCAAGAGACTCATCTTGTCTTGACTGAAAAATGTCCCAAAGCCTTGCAATTTTTGCAAACCTTCCACAAAAAGATGTGTTCATGGCATGAATAATGTTACAACCGAAAAGATTGATAAGTGTAGACATTGGGCTTATTTCGATGGGGCCTCTCAAGGAAAGGAAAGGAGATGTGGGGGGAGATACCCTTTTCTTAACTGAAAATCATTCATGCACTTTAGAGATGGGGCTGGGGTGATGCTCTAACAATTACTTATAACTCATGGCCCTTAAATTACTTCTCTGCTTTGCAAAGTAAAAGGGATGTGCATCTATCCAAGACTTTGGGGATACTTTGAAATTAATCAATTGGTTAAACAATGTACAAAGGTGTCACAACATGAACATTTTACCCTTAGTTGAAGGATCACTTCATATTAAAGGCACTTTTGATGTTTTCTCATGTTGTCATGTCTACAGGGAGAAGACTTGGATAGTGGACCAACTTTCTAAAACATGTCCTAGACATGATTTTGGGCAGTGGTTAATAAAGGAAAATGAAGAAGTAAAATACTATAGGTTTTATCATTGTGTGTTTATTGAAGAAGTACCAATACAATAGCCTTAAAACTCCTTTTTGATAGACACCTTTTTGTTGAAGCATGCTACTTCTTATCACTAAATGTTTTTAAGAATTGCCACATTTATATGTATGTATTTATGCTATAATGTAGAGTTTTTGAATTGTTTCAACTATGTATGCATTGGAGGTGTCACTTTTATTGTCCTCATCTTTTATGTTCATAATGCATTCGATAGAATGCACTAATATAATATAATTTTCATCAAGATTACAATTTTTTTTCTTAAGGGAAATAAAATATCTTCTAATTTTTAACAAATTTTAAGAGAAATATAATAATAATATAATTATATTTATAAGATAATATAAAACTAAACTAAAAAAATAACAAAAAATTACTACTCATAATTAATTTCTAAAAAAAAGTGATTTGAACTCATGTAAATTAAGATATCTAACATTCAATCCCCCAAAGTAGAACCAATCTCAGGATTCAGAGGTAAAACACTAGGGCCCAACAATTGATAACTAGCTTGATTTTGCTATACAAATGAAATAATTATCTAAGAAAATTAATAGCAAAATTAAATACAATAAATTGATTTAAATTCACTAAAACTTTAAAACGTATTCATATTTTCACAAGACATTGTGGCTGCTAAAGAAAAATATAGAATTGTATCATAAGGTATCATAGATTTAAAAGGGCCTAATAATAAAATTGTATAAGAGGCTTAGAAGAGACCAATCAATGTATGCACAATAATATGTATATAATAGGGTATCATAGATTTAAAAGGGCCTAATAATAAAATTATATAAGAGGCTTAGAAGAGACCAATCAATATATGCACAATGATACGTATATAATATATAAAAAAAAAAAAATACAATTCTTCATCAAACTATTCAAATAAAAAAAAAATTAAATTTTTTATTATTTAAAACCCAAATAATAAATTAATAAAATATATTAACATTCTAAATCTGGAACTCGTCCGCAAATTCCAAAGGCGCGCAGTTGAACGTCAAAAAGCAATATTAACTTCAATATTGTTATTTTCAGATTTAAATAAATAACTTAAAAGAGATTTTTCCTTTACGTTTCTTTATTTGTGAGCTATATTTCTGATTGGTTTCGATTTTCACAACATACATTTTAATAATTTTACTTTACCAATATAAAATTATTTTAATTTTCATATGACATTTATTTAATATTTTATATTTTTATAATAAAATAATTATAAACTACTTTTTAATTTAAATAATTCTAAAATTAATTTGCATACTCACATAACGTTTTAGAAAGAACATATTAATATAATCAGATGCAAACTAACAATATTTTAATTTTGACTTAATAGTAGACGATTAAGCCCGCCTTTGAAGTTTCCATTCCTCGGCGTAAGATTAATTCTAAATCTGCAGCATACAAAAATCTAAAATTCCCTCGAAAGCTTGATTACCCAAATCCCTAACATCGGAGAAAATCTTAATCAAGGAGGTCACATCCCTAAAATGAGAGGCCGGATTTGTTTCTTCAACTTGTCCGGATCTGTTTCTTCAACTTGTTCTGACGATGAACCACACTAGTTGGTTCGAAACACCTCGACAAAAATCTTTTTTATGTGATTTACGCCGAAGCTCTTATTATAACTATGAGAGAAAATCTTAATCGAAGCCATTTTTTGCGGTCTTATTATATAGAATGAATGAATAATGTTTTAAGATTTATGAGATTAAAAATAGTTTATAGGATTTTTAGTCTTTTGTTTTTTGTAATTCAATTATTTGTTTACTTAAATTGATGATGACTTGATCCAACGATAAGAAATCTCGTCATTAATTGAGAAATACTTGTCATTCATTAGGGAGGATAGAGTCAATGGGAAATAATAGTCGAGGTCCAGAGATACGAGCTTTGGTGAGAAATATATGTATGTTTGCTCATAAAGCGCATAGAGTAATTAATCAAATTCATGGTCGTTCAATATGGACAGCCACTTATGATATTGGAAACTTGATGCCCTTATGGTGCCTGTTATCCATATCACAATTAATTCCATTCGCGGCGGCGAATTTGCAAAATCACAATATGGGTTTGAACAAAGCCCAATTTACTCGTTGGTAGAGTCGAAGTGAACGAGGGTGTTGTTTTTAAAAGGCTTCAACCTAGAGCTCAGGGACACGGTTATCCAATAACGAAACCCACTTGTCATATAACTCTTGTATCAGAGGAAATCTCTAGATCGAATGATCCGATTATGTTAATAGAATCCCGAAAAAAAGGATATGTTTATCGACACTCTAATGAACTCCTCTTCAAAGATTCAAAGGCACTCTATCAGATGGGATTACTCCTATCTCAGTAGTGTAGCTGAAATTTGACAAATACCCTTCGGCCTTTCCTCTTTGCATAATCACGTCGTCCCTGGTTTATACACCTCCTAATTTATTAGAATATGATACTCCGAATCGACTGGTATGTGGCGTTCAAGCTAAACGTAGGACCTTTCGATCTGCATGGCGATTTTCACTTCTGAGGTTAAGGTCTCGCAGAGCTGGATATACAGGTTATCTTGCGGCATGTGGGAGTTCTGCCATTACAATCAGTCGAATAAGCGGATTATCACTCGGAATATGCAATCACTACCGCCGGAAATGCGAGTTAACCGCCCCGGATATGCGTCATTAGATATGCCGTTATCAATATTTACGCGAATTATCACTTGATCCCACAAAATATTCCATTTATCACCGTTGGTTACGCGAATTATCGTGTGAAAATTGAAATATTACCGTTGGATATGCGAGTAATAGTTCGATACGCGAATTATAACTGTAGTATATTCTATCATTATGTTGGTATGCGACTTATCGCCACCAGATATGCACGTTATTCAGCGATACGCGGATTATCACTGCTAGGATATGCTGATCATTACACTGATATCCGACGGGTTTTACCGTTAATGCGAGGATTCCAGCGGGATATATTATTAATCGCCGCCGAATATGCGGATTATTTCTGGTTATGTGGACTTTAACCACTATTACGCGATTTGTCACCGACTAATACGCGACTTATAATTTGATACGCGAGTTATCACAAAATACGCGAGTTATCAGCCGATATGCGACGTATCAGAATTGGATATGCGAATTATCAGCAGATAAGCGGGTTATCACAGGAATATCTGCAGGTCATTACGCTGATTGCCGAGTTGTCTCTGTTGTTTACGCGATTGATCTCAGCCGGCAGGTAATCACCGCCAAATATTCCGGTTATCTTCTAGTTATGCGAGCTATTGCCGATCGCTGCTAGTTATGCGGGTTATTTCCACTGATGCGAATTGTCTGTGCTGCTTGTGCGGGTATTCGCTTGGTTGCGCCCTGCACCATATTGGGAGAGAATGTCCGTTCTTGCTTATGCGTTGCCTGAGCGAGAAAAATCGTCTTGAGCCCCTGCTTTGTTCGTCCGCTGCACTACTACGGTACATCGATTTTTGCCAGTTTTAGGGTTTTATTTGTCTATTAATGCACAGGGTAGTATATGTTCATAGCTAAATAATGTATACAATACACCCGCGGGTAGTATATGTCTATAACTAAATAATGTATACAATACGAGTGAGTGCGGGTAGTATATGTCTATACCACTTGGAATGATTTGTTGGTGATCTATAAAGGGTAGGCTTTCACTCCTAGCAGATGCTTCTAGGTTTTGGCTCATTAACTTATTTCCTTAAATGCTAAAAAAACAAACTCTTAGCCAAACAAAAGTAATTTTAAAACGTATTCTAACCCTAAAATATTATTATTATATTACAACTTTTAAAATATATTTAAATAAAAAAAATTTAATTAATTTTTTTCATCAATATAAAAATATTCAATTACAAAAATTTATATATAATATTATATTAAAAACAATAACTTTTAAAATTTATCTTTCTAATAATAGCTTAATTATTTATTATTCACATCATAAATTTTCAACACTCAATAACAAAACATTAAATGTGTGAAGTGTTTTAAATTTATAAAGCTTATTAAATATATTTATATGTTATGATACGATAAAAGAACCTAAAATATATATTTTAGAATATCTTTAACGCATTAAAACAAATAACGAATTTTTGAAGCGCAAATTATTTTTAAATATAAACTTGCAGAAATGTTTAAATATTGAAGTTAAATATATTCTTATGTGAGAATATTCAAAATAGCTACTTTTTATTATAGCTGTATTTGATATTATGTGAAATAATAAAATTGACCAATTTTTTTAAGTTCAAATTATATAAATTATGTTTCCCTGATTTTTTTAAATGTGAAATTTTAAAATATATTTTTTTAAAAAAACAATTAACTTTTGTTTTTATTTTATATAAATTTTATAATATACATTAATATATATAAAAATTTGATTTTATTTTCAGTTAAAAAACCATAGGCCTTATATGAGTGGTAGAGGCGTAACCATTAGTAAATCTACACATTTATAATTTTGAAATTGTTAAATTATGGTGATAAATTTGTTATTTAAGTGAGCATCAACTATTTTTAAAGAATTTAATTTTAGTTAGTTTTCCTATGAAGCTTAATAATGAAAAATCCCTCCACAATTATATAAAATTCATGCCATAAATATTGCAACTATATCTGCAAAAGAATATTTTAAGTAGTGAAAGAATTTAATTTCGGTTACTTTTCCTATGAAGCTTAAGAATGAAAAATCCCTCCACATTTATATAAAATTCATGGTATAAATATTGCAACTACATCTGAAAAAAAATAATTTGAAGCAATTGTCCATATGGCACAAAGGCTACAATAAGACCTTCAAGTTGTTGTCTAATTAGTTTGAAAAATATTTTTTACAATAATAAAAAAAAATAAATATTTCTTTTCAAAGTTAAACATTATAATTTTAATCAGGCCAGGAAAACTAATAGTGGTTAACATGCAAATATATGGATGGAGAGTGTGATCATATCACTAGCAAAGATTTGAATTTGGATGAAGAGAATAATAATTGCTCCACCCCTTAAAATTACTCCAATTCACTTTATTTCTCTAAAAAAAAATGAAATACATATTTAAATAAATTCAATCTTAGTTTTTAAAAATGTTAATTTTGTTAAATATATTTTTATGTTTTAATAATATAAAAAGTAACACATTCATAATACATTTTAATATTATTAAGCTAATATTTCCATTCTATATAAATTTAAAATTTTAAAACATGAATAATAATAAATACCCAATTTTATTAATATAAAAAAAAATATCGTTAAATATATTTTAAATTGTTAAAATGAAAAATAATTTACCTATTATATCTCATTTTATGATATATTTATTATTTTACATTAATTTTTTTGTAAGTTTGGCAGGATAACATCTTCATCATGATCGAGGCAAGGAATTGAACTGGTGACTTCACATCATGGAATGCCTTAACATAGCACCCGATCACCACATTATGGAGTTCCTTAATAGAGCACTTGATTCGTCTATCCAAGACCTCGTGGATTAGTTTACATTAATTTTATTAATATATGGAATACATATTTATAATACAAGTAATAAATAAGGTTTAATGTTGATTTCTCATTTTTTTTAGGGAATAGATAGGAGTGTTTTATTAAAAAAATAGAAAGTTGGGATCTGACCTTGAACCATTATATTTCTTTAGAATTGTCAGTATCCCTCGTGGGTTTGAAATTGAGCATATTGAATCAATCCAAAACCTCAAGAAAGATCTCTATGCTACAATAATTTTATTCCCATTCCAACTAAAAAATTTCCAAAAGACTCCTAGAATCCAAATGTACTTACATTCCATTACAACTTATCGTTTGGATTTTGATTGACTTTTCGGTTTCCTTGGTGATATATTTTTTTCCTCTTTTTCCAACTTGGATCCAATTCATGTTTTCTAATGGGTTCGTAGTGTTTCTCTACGATGAGTGGTCTTTGTTACCTTTTTTACTTTTTCCATATGCACAATTAGCCTGAAAAATTTCTTTTTCAAACTTATTTCCTGAGAATCCAATGGGGGATCTTGAATTCATCGAGGATAGCTGGAATCAGTCCTCCTTTGTTTTTGAATTCGGTGGATCCTCTTTCACTTACATTTCTTCCTGATTGTCTCTTTCTTCCCCTGACGAATCTTATTTATCTTCTTCCTAAATTTCTTTTGCTTCCACCATGCCTTGAGCTTTTTCGCACCTTCCCACTATTTGGGCCTCCAACTATTTTCGAACTATGTTATTTTGTATCCTCCTAGGACAATTCTCGATTACATGTTCAGTTTCATAACATGCTCGACATCAAAATGAAACATTTTCATAATCGAGCTTCTAAACCCATATATATTTTGATGTTGTTAAATTAATCTCAACAAGAAAACCCTTTGTATCCTAAAGATGAACCACAGTTGAGGGTTCAAAATGCCGATCTCTAGATCAACATGAATGTGATGGATATGGAAAATCAAATGGAACAAGCTAACAATCACACAAATCTTAAATTTTAAAAAGGAAACCCTTGTTGAAATCCATCTCCATGAATATTCGAGCATAAGTGGATTTAGGGAAACGGTCAGGGTTATGGATACAACTGCAATATTTTCCTATTACATTTCCAATAGCACAAATATAGAGAAATTCAAAATATTGGAGGGGGGGGTGGGGGGGGGTTGTTGTGTGGGTTTTAGGAGCTTTACCCATACTAGAGTCGAGGAGATTGTTGACATAATCGAGTCAAAAGAAGGGGACCAGGGCTACATCTTGAGGCCATAATTACCCTAGAACTAGAGCCTAGAATCCCAAATGATCCTCTTATATTTTTGATTGGCGAAGAGAATAACAAAAAAACCCAAGCTATGGGGAAAATATTCAGATCATGAGACATAAGTGGTTTTCATGTGTTGGAAATCCACTTATGTAGATCAATTAACCATGACCAAAACCCATTAATATGTAGACCAAACCAAGATCCAAAAAATAGTTCACATTGTTGACAACTTCATCCCTCAGAGGGACATTAAAAGCGGGTGCTTCATGGACAATCAGATTATTATTATTATTATTATTATTTTTTTTCAACACAGTATTTTAAGAAACCCTAGCTTGATTTTTCTAAAGATAAGAACTTCTTGAGCCAACTCTCATTTCTTCAAAATTCAAGTTTAATGTTTAATAATATTCCTTCTAATAGTATTTGGACACACACAATTAATGGTTAATATAACCCAAGACAACCTAACAATAATAATATAAGGGCACAAAAATAACAATAGTGGGTTTCTATGAGGCACAATAAATAACAATAATTGTGGTTATACGAAAATGTAAGTATAACCATCAACTCTCCACATGCAGAAGGAGGATGAAGGCATGTGGAGAGTCCTGCAGATGATAGGCATGATAGCTGGATAGGGAAACTAAAAGGTAAGACAGTTAGGAGGGGAGGAATTTGCATGCTGAGTGAGAAGTCAGGACAAGCTTCGAAAGGTGGTGGAAGAGGTGGGTTGGAGGACATTGAGCTGCAACTAGGTTTCATCAGTAAGAATTGGTATGTTCTCTCGACTCCCATTCTAGACTGCTTGGAAAATATGATTTTATCAGAGGAATGCTAGTTAATGGAAATGATACCCCGGAAGTGGCCATAATAGAGACCTTTTAAACCCTACTTTATTAAAATTAAATAGATAATAAATTATTAATTTTTCTGATAAATTATAATTATAAATAAATTTTTATGAAATATTTATAAAACTAATTATTAACCTAAATCCTCTTAATTAAGTCCTCTAAATATAATTTTTTCCTTAATTTTTTATTTTAAAAATGTTTATATCTTTGATTATGGTAAGTGAAGTGTTCTCTGTAGGTGTTTCACAAATCTTGAGTTAGGATTTAGGCCATTATAACTTATAATTTAGACTTCAATAGTCTTAACTCTAATATATATTAATATTAGTAATGTTAATTTGTATAATTAATTTTAATTTTAAATTGAAATGCTATAACACTATATTTATACTAATAGTTTTAGTTCTCACATTTAGAAATATTATTATTGTTAATTCTAGTAATTTAATGGATGGAATCTTATATATAAGACTATATGCTTTATAAATGGTGCCATATATTTATGGATAATAATTGAGGTTAACACCAATGTATATTTATTTTAATTTGGGATCTATCATGAGTTTTTAGGGATCAAATCACTAGAGGTGTAAGCCTTTCCCATGATAGATTCATAATTAAGATGGATTTGCATTGATTCTTAATATGTCAACAATCAACTCCTTGTTTGGTACAAAAGGAATTACTAGCTCCCCCACTCTCAGCAACCCATCATTTAAATGTTTTAACCACCATGCCCTAAGAGTAATCAAATTCTTGAAGGTGTAAACATTCCCTCAAATTTTGATTCCTCTATGTGTATGATAGGTACTAGGTTATGATGGATCTATAACAATTCTAAATATGTCACATGTAAACTCCATATCAAGCATGAAGGAAATTACACATCTAGACCAACACACCATTCAATCTTAACTGTGTGTGAGTGAGAAAGAGGGAGATATGGAGAGATGGGTGGGTGCAAACTACTGATGGTGTCTCATGACATGTTTGGCATAATGCAAACCTGGTAATTTGGAGGGATGATTAGAGGTACTTACTCAAGGAATTTGAAGATGACGTTAGAAAATGAAATATATGAAAATGAATTATCTTTTTGAATATATAATTTTTATTTATTGAAATTGAGTCTAACTATGTGAATATTGAGTTATGTTAATACTAGTATGTTATTTTTTATACAAGAGATTATGCATATATTTTCATTAGTGCAACCTTTACGTACATAAATGATGCGATCTTGCTACAAAAAATTGTAGAACTACAAACAACAAATTATTCTTGTGCACAATTCTTTTCTCAAGATTATAATATCAATTTATATTTTTTAAATTAAAAAATTCATTATATCATTGTAATTACAAGGCATTCCATTATTAGAACCTTAAATGGTCTTAAAATTATCAAACAATCCATTTTTTAGATTGTAGGTCTCAATGTCCTCTAATGCACCTTATACATTAGACGAAATTTAATTTTAAACAATTAACATTGAATTTCCATGTCATAATGTGTAAGTCAATCAAAATCATTTAAAATTCAAAAGAGATACATGTGTGACTAGGGACCAACAAATTTTTTAATAACATAATTTACCTAACTTAAGTTTCAATGATTCCCAAGTGACCCCAAGCTGCATTAAAAATTAAAAGTAAAATTAATATCTTATTCTATAAAAGTTATAATATCGAGATTTTTTTTATTAAAGGGTAAAATATGGAATAAGTGTGCTTTTAATGATGCGAAACTAATTTAAATTTTAAATTTACTTTTTAAATTAAACTTTATTAAATCTTGTGTATATTATATATATATACTATATATATATATATTATATTATATAATATATATATTATATATATATATATATAATATATATATATAAATAATATTATTGATAAAAGTGCATTTATTTGGGTAATTTAATTTAATTTTAATTTTAAATTTACTTTGTTAAATTTAATTTATTAAAACTTGTGTTAATAAATTAATTTTAATATAAAAAATATATATGTTTATTTTGATAAAGTGATGTTTATTGTGATATTTAAATTTAAATTTAGGTAATTTAAATTAAATTTAAATTTAATTAATCTTGTGCAAATACATTAATTTAAATATAGAATATATTACATTTATTTTGATAAATGTGGCATTTATTTGGGTAATTTTGACAAAAGTAAAATAATAAAAATCATCTATTAAAAAATTGTTTACATGACATTATTTTATTAATTTCTTAATTTTTTCTTAGGTGGCTATTTTTGAGTTGAAATTTCCTCTAATGAATTTTTTTTCGTATGGCTAGGGCCAAAAAAAGCTATAGTACAAATAAAGAAGTCATGTATTTTAATACTTTCATGTATCTCAAAAGAAAATTGTATATAATATGTGTGTGTGTGTGTGTGTGTGTGTGCATGTGCGTGTGTGTGTGTGTGTGTGTGTGTGTGTGTTTATAGTTTCATGGACAATGGATTTTTTTGTCCTATAGAAAAATAATTTTAAAATAAAGTGATCTATATATTTTCTTGAAATTTGAGTTTTTTTGCATATTTGCAGCCCAAACCATGAGGTTTGTGATTCTAATCCTCTATCTAAAGAAATAATATCATTACACACATAAGATTATCATCATGTAAAAATTTAAACTCAAAAAAACATGTGCACATTCCTAGGTCTAAAAATGTGCATTTGCTTCTAGTAATAAAATGTGTGCATCCTAGTTGCTAGGAACATGCATGTGTTCTTTCCATTAGGAATGTGCACCCATTATTGCAACTAGGAAGCTTAACACATGGGAAATGGTTGATTTAGGGTTGGGGGGGGGGTGGTGGGGGAGGGGGAGGGGAAGAGAGAGAGATAAAGGGGCTAAGGGAGATAAAGAAGTAAAAGGAGAGAGGGAGAGGATGGGGTAGAATGAGTGAGTGAATGAGGAGCAAAGTGGGGGTAGAGAGTGTGAATAAGATTTGAAAAGTGAGAGAGATATAGGAAAACAAGATGGAGAATGGATAGAGTTGTGGGAGACATGAGTAGGAATAGAGAGATAGGGTTTGAGAGGGGATATTGTGAAGGATGATTGAGGGAGGGATAGAGGGAGGGATAGAGGGAGGAAGAGGAGAGAGAATGAGAACCGAGAGAGAGAGGGGGAAGAGTGAGAGATAGGGAGATGATGGCATGGGAGGGAAATAGGATTAAAAAGGGGGAGGGAGTGAGTGATAGTGAGAGATAAGGATAAAGGGATGGAGATAGAGATAGAACTAGAGGGAGGGGGTAGGGGGGGTGTTGTGAATGAGGGATTGATGGAGGGAGGGATAGAGAAATAGAGGAAGAGGGAGGGAGGAGAGGAGAGAAGGAGAGAGAGGGGGTGGAGTGAGAGATAAGGATAGAGTGGGAGAGAAGAGAAAAATATTGAGAGAGGAGTGAGGGGCGAAGAGAGGGGGATGAGGGAGGGAAGCAGAGAGGGGAGTGATTGAGAGAGAGGGAGATTAAGTTGGGGGGAGAGAGAGAGAATGAAGTAGAGATGGGAGTAGGGAGAGAATGAGGAAGGGAGATATATAGAGGGATGTGTGTGTGTGTGTGTGTGTGTGTGTGTGTGTTTAGAGTGTGAGAGATATAGAAAGTGTGATGGAGAGAGGAGAGAGGAAGGGAATGGAAAGAGAAGGAGAGAGAGAGTGGGAGGGAGAAAGGTGGGCGAGGGGGGAGAGATAGAGTTGAAAGGGGTTTATTTTAAAGGAGGGAGTAAAGGAGGGATAGAGAAAGACAAAAATGGGTAGAGAGATAAGTGTGATAGCTAGGGAAGGAGGTAGAGAAGGTGAGAGGGAGGAAGAGAAAGAGAGAGAGAGGAGGGGGGAGAGGAGGGATATATAGGGAGATATAGATAGGAGAGAGTGAAGGATAAAGATATAGAGAGAAGGGGGTGAGAGAGAGGGGGTAATGAGATAGAGAGATATAGAAGGAGAGAGGGAGGGAGATAGAGATAGAGCTAAAGGGGGGAGACAGAGGGAAGAAGAGAGAGATAGAGAGAAATGGAGAAAGGGAGAGGTAGAGAGAGAGTGGGAGAGAGAGTGATGGGGGGAAGTGAGATAGAGTGAGGGAGTGAAGGAGGGGAAGAGAGAGAGAGGGGAGAGAGAAATAAAGATAGAGATAGAGGTGGGAGAGGGGGGAGAGAGATAGAGAAAGAGAAGGAGAGGGAGGGAACGAAGAAGAGAGAGAGATAGAGATAGAGAGGGAGAGGGAGAGAGTAATGGGGAGAGAGAAGAAGAAGAGAGGTATGGAGACAAAGACAAATATGGACATGGGAGAGAGAGAGAGAGATAAATTTGTAAATATGGGGATAGAGAGAGATGGGTGGGGGAGGTAAGGAGACAATATAAATATGTAGATAGAGAGAGATAGTTGGGGGAAGTGAAAGACAAAAATTAAATATAAATATGGATATAGGGAGAGATAGTTAGGGGGAGAGAAAGAGAGAAATAGGGAGC
>APFE030513613.1:190960-213617 GCA_000404065.3 Pinus taeda
AGAGAGGGAGAGAGAGAGAGAGAGAGAGAGAGAGAGAGAGGCAGGAAAAGGGAGTGAGAGAGATGCATATATAAATTTAGAAAGAGGGAGGCGATGCATAGAAATATATAAGGACAGAGTAAGGGATATAGAGATATATGTGGAGGGGGAAGAGGGAACGAAAGAGAGGGTGGAAGATGAGAGAGAGAGATAGAGAAAAATATAGATATGGAGATAAAGAGAGAATAGCGGTTAAGAAAGAGAGGGAGGAGGGAGGGATGTATAGATGGAGCTACAGGAGGGAGAGAGATGGAGATTTCAATGAAGAGGGAGGGAGATAGAGACACATAGATATGGAGAGAAAGAAAGAGAGGTAGGGATTAGGTAGGGAGATAAATAAGGAGAGATGGAGGGAGGTAGAGATAAATCTAGAGGGGGGAAGAGAGGGGAGAAGAGGGAGCCAAAGAGAGAGGGATAGGTTGAAAGAGAGAGTGAGTTATTGGGGATATAGGGAGAGAGGGAGAAATCGCGAGGGAATGTGTGTGTGTGTGAGAGAGAGAGAGAGAGAGAGTATAAGAGAGAGGGAGAGAGGGAGGTATATAGAGGTTAGGTATGGGGTGAGAGAAGATATAAAGAGAGGTAGAGAGGAGAGATGACAGAGAAAGGAAAGTGAGAGAAGGGAAAACTAATGTTACAAAAGTCTACACATGATATAACACATGCATATTATTTCCAACATCCACCAAATGTAAGAGGGAGAGGGAGTGTGGGAGAGAGGGAGAGATACAATGAGGAAATGTGAGAGAGAGAGCGATAGGGATGGTAGGGATAGGGTGAGAGAAGAGATCAAGAGAGAGAGAGAGGAGAAATGGTAGAGAAGGGGAAGTGAGAAGGGGGTAAACTAATGTTACAAAAGTGTACATATGATATAACACATGCATCATATTTCTAACATCAGGGAGAGGGAGGAAGGTAGGTAAGGAATTAATGGTTGTGGAAGTTAGTCTTAGAAATGCATGTGCATTCCTAGGAATGAATGCGTGTTTTTTTTCAAGAATGCGTGTATTTTTCTTCTAGTCATTTTCCAACCAAAATCATTCTTTCCAGTCACCTCATATCCAAACAAAAATCTAGTGAACGACAAAAGAAAATTGATAAGAAAAACTTGGTATGAGTTTTTATATAATTGGAAATAATATATTTTTCCACTTGTTTATTGGGAATCGAGATTTTGTCGTATTGTGTGACGAGAATAATTTTTTTTTTTGTAACTAGAAGGCAATTTGAGAAATTTGAAGATAGTTACTATCTTGTTTAGTAATTAGAAGACATTTTTTTCTTCTATTGTAATTGGAAATAAAGTTTTATCCTGTTATAAAATTGAAAGAAAAAGTTTGTCCTTTTTTCTAAGATTGGGGAACAACCTTTACCTTCTTGTGTAATTAGAGGAAAATTTTTGTAATTAGAAGACAATTTATATCTTTATGTGTGATTAGAAGAAATATGTTATCCCCTTATCATTTCAATCCATTTAAACATGGGGGAACATTATAGTCATAAAAGAAATTCATCAAGTAAAAGAAAAGCATAGAAAATATTATTAAAGTAAAGTAAAGGGCTACGATGGGTATGGAAAAATGTAGACTTTTAGAAAAGGAGAATCCAGCTTCTAGCACAACAAATGAACCTCGAATGAATATTCCATTAGAATAAATTATTTTGGATGATCACATGATGATGGATTTTATTACAATATGGGTGAAATTAGAGAGGAAATTTGTGCACAACCTCTTGATGAAGAATTCCTTACATTTTAATGTCTTGTTCGACAATGTGACAATTCATAAATTACCCTTTACCATGTCCAATACCCTTCCAATAATGTAACTCCACAATAGAAATGTCAAGAGTGCCATAATACAAGTCTATTACCCCTACCTAAATTGACAATTGAGTGATAAATAAATCCAAAACACCTTCAGGTAGATGAAAGTGGTTTATCGTCACTTGAAGGTGAGCTACCGGATTGAACTATTCATTACATTACTATAAATTTTCAAAGAATACTTTGAACTAAATTCATATGCAACCAAATGTTAATTATTTTTCACTTTGTTAAATCTAGGAGTTGAACACTTGTTAAAATAATTTTAGGCATTAAAATGGTTAAAACTATATAAAAAAGTAATCATATTTCTATAAACCTTGTGGATGCTTTTCAAAAAATTGGTAGACAACTAGATCCCAAGACCACAATACAACCCATCATGTCTTGTCATAATCATTTCTTAAAAAGATCACAAGAAAATGTCATTTGCTTAAACACACATGCCATCTCATTAAATGAAATGTAAAAACCATTCAAAAGTATTCTATTAGATGATATAGACTTGATACATGTCACCAAACAAATGTGGGGGCCTTTATAGGCATGCTACCTTGTTTTTATATGAAGTTAATTGGAGTAGTTAAGGGACTAAAGAAAAAATTATAGCATGAGAATACTAGGCTTTCTTCTAACCAAAAATACGCAATAAAATTAATAAGGGGTTATATGGATCATGAACCCTACATTAAACACTTTCTTGACCTTATGAAAATATAATTTTATGCGAGATTCAAGAATACACATTCTGCACTTAACTTGGGCCATCGATCATTCTAGAAATGCAAGGCTTGGAATGTTAGAATAAACACAACTCATAACACATTTTTTTGACAATAACACATTGCATATTTTTATTATTATGACACATATCTATATATATTTTTTGTATTGCATAACACCCTTGTGAAAGAATTCTCATCTATATTATTGCCAACATCATCTAGAGACTTTCTTCATAGCATCCTATGTACAAGTCCAAATCATTGTACATTTGACTAAATTTGTTTCTTATATGGGACATGCCCCAAGTGTAGTGGACTAACATTTCTAAGAAAGTAAATCCATGTGAGCAAGGAGTATGAATTGGTGATGAAGGAGGTTAACTTCCAAAGCTTCAAATATCACACATATGATGCTGATGGAGGGAATGAACAAAAAAATACCTTTGTTCACTTCCAAGGTTAGTAATGAGTACTTAAATAGTATTTTTTATTTTTATTTTTATGTTTGATGCTATGATTTTAACATTGTATCAATTCATATTGGTAACTATATGTATGTATGTATATATGCCTACCTTTATTGTTGTTCTACCAATTACAAGTATGTGACTTCATCAAGGAATTATTTGAAAACACCCAACAACATGTGAAACTTGTCCATGTGGCTTGATGACAGGATGAGAATTTTCTATTTTGTAAAGAAATGTTCCCCATTGGCACTATAATATCAATGGTGTGTTTTGCAAAGAAGTACACCCCTCAGCTATAAAATTAGATTCAAATGTAATATTATTAGGAATAGTAATTCAACATAATGATCCATATCACATATAGGCATGGGTCAGATATTATCAAAGAAAAAAGGCCAATTTGAAGAGTATCACTTTTACATAAGTGATGATAGGTGACATGACCTAGCTTATGCATAAAAATACTTTTAGTTGTTCTATAATTCCTTGAAGGAGAATAAAATAAAAATGGATCAAAATTTGATTTTCTTATATGGTTGCGTTGGATAGTTCAAAAATGCATGTTTATTTTAATGGTTATGTATGTTGTACTAAAAACATAAGGTACCACATATTTGGAACTATTTTGAGACTATGCATAGAAAAGAGGAACATGATAGAACACATGCATGTAGGAAACTACATTAGGTAGGAAACAAATGAAGTAAATTATTGCTTCCCTCATTTGTTAAGAAAAAAACATTGTTTAATGCTGTTCTTTAGTTATAAGCGAGGGAACAAGAACACAAGAATACCTATCAACCAAGAAAGCACATGTACATTGATTTTTTTTGGGAGGTGGTCGATGTAGATCAATCACATTGACATGAATGAAAAAATGTCCAAGGCACTCATGGATTTCATTTAGTTCAAATATCAAATAATTCTATACTTAAAATGTGTATGAGAAAACACTCTTGCTTCTGTGTTGCATGGAAGTAGTGAATGGGACAGTTGCAAATCCATGAACTAGGTTGATAGCTAGATCTTGTATCATTATCCATTGGTAAATATATAACTAGAATTATTGTAGTCGTAAGAGGTCCAATGAATTATTTCAGTAGATTATGATCACATACCAGATCTTGCACAGCTAGGTTTGATGAATATTTTATTAAATTTGATTAACTAACATGATTGCAATATGATTTGTTTCTTTAGTGGACTCACGTGTTGGCACTCTATCTTTTTTAGGGAACATATATGAAATGGTTTCCTAAAAAGGTAATGAATAAGGCAATGACTATTGGTTGTCACATTAGGTATAGGGAAAGCAGATCATTAATGTTCATAAATAGACTTTGAAGGAATTCATATTTTTATTGGGTCAATGTTGATCAAAGAAGAATATCTAACACATATTAAAATAACATGGAAGAAAAAAGGATTTGTATTTGAAGATTATAAACTAGATCACTTTGTATACCACTATACAAACTTATTTGTTGGTATAAACCTCCAACAAAAAACAATTCCAAGAAAGAACTCATCAAAGTTACGATACCTCCTACCCATCCATGAACTTGAGAAGTTAATGGAGATAACTAGTAGTTGAAGTGATTTGATGGTCTATTTGAACAACTGTAGGTAAGTAGTTAGGTATGTGGAGTGTTTGTTATTTTTTTACTATGTGGAATCTATTACATTTGTTATTCAATTAATTTATAAATTACTTCTATTTGTTATTAATTAATGAGTCTAAATACATTGTACTTTGTTTCGCTCGATTTAACTAATGAATCATATGCACATAAAGGCTTGTCAATAAGAAAACCTTTTTTTCAACATGACCCCAATGATTCTTGAAAAGATGTGCTTGGGATGGTTATGATAAGTGTATGTAGTTAATTATCTCTATATTCATCACTTACTTGCCTAGATTGTGAGAAGATGCATAAACCCTAGCATGTATTAAGATTCATCATACTTTATTTTGCCTCAGGTATCTCTATTTTCCTTCATTCCATATGGATATTTGGAACTCAAACTTCTAATATGCTCTTTCTTCAATTATATAGTCCTTATTGCATTTTATTTGCCTATTATGTGCTTTTTCAAGCACCAACCATCTTAAACACACCCTTTTGTAGTGTGCTTACAATATATTCTTCATTTGTTATCAACTTATTGTTATAAACCTCATTCAAATTCTACACATTTTTCATTTACATATTCCTTCTCATATGTACATTAATTTATCTTATGTTGTTGAAACCATGGTCTTCCACACTTACCCTAGGTTATCGACTAGGTTTTCCATGCCTAGCCTTCGCCTTAGCCATCAAGTAGTTTGTCCATAGTTAGCGTTAGCCATAAATTCTACAACATCGGCCTCTCTTTTCAAAATTTCAAGTTAGTGTTACTCTTCCTTCTTATTCTCATAATTAACCACAATACCTTAGTACAAGTTTCCACAAGTGCGACACTCCAAACACTTGATAGGGAATCCACCAAAATAACCAACCATATCCATTAACTAGGGTTTTCAAATTCCACATTATAAGGATTTTCAAATTCCACATTATTAGGGTTTTCAATTTCCATAAAATATTGGTTTTTCAAATGCCACAAAACTATTGGTTTTTCAAATAGGGTTTTGTAAATTCCACTTCAATATATATTAACAAGAATTTCCAACTAGCGATAATAGGATTTACATCCCTATCACAAATCCTAGCACAAAATTATTAAACTATAGTCTCATTGGATTCTAGCTTTTGCTTTCTTCTTATGAAAAAATGAGGTTTTCCACACTTAGCAAAAAATTAGGTTTTCCACTGATCCATAACTTGGGGGCTAATATCTAGGAAGATTGAATGCCATGAGAGGATGAGATAAAACATAAAGATCTCAGGAACTGAATACATCACAAAAATAAGAAGAGAGAGAGAGAGAGAGAGAGAGAGAGAGAGAGAGAGAGAGTTCCATTAAGAAGAATCATTACATGCAATGAGGCCAATTTTGGGACCTTCACTCTCTTCTTATTTCTTTCTTATAAGGTATATTTTTTATAGTTTTAAATTTAATTAGGTTTTACTGCATCAGTTATATATCTATCAAGTTCCCTTTTTACATAAAAATATAACATTGTGAATTATACATCTAAACTTAGAATATAATCCCCCGTAAGATTCAAAGAATGCACACTTATTCATTGCACCAACTAGGTTTTCCACTTCAATATACATCGATTGACATTTCCAACTTATAATTCTAGGTCATTATGATGTGTCTACTTACATTGTCTAGTTATTCACTCAAATTTGAATTCACTATGTTAGATTTTTGGCACTAACTCTTGGCATCAAAGGAAAATTGAAAAATCCATTTGCAATGAAGGATTTGGGTGCTGCAAAACAAATTCTTAGTATGAGAATAACTAGAGATAGAAAAATCACAAATTAACACCGAGTTGGAGTGAATACATAGAAAAGGTGCTGGAAATATTTAATATGCAAAATTCAAAACCAATTAGTACACCTTTGGCTAGCTATTTCAAACTAAGTAAGGAGATGTGTCCTAAGACTCAAGAAGAGATGGATTATATGTGTAAAGTTCCATATGCATCAACAGTTGGAAGCTTACTGTATGCGATGGTCTTCACAAGGCTTGATATTTCACATGTAGTGGGAGTTGTAAGAAGGTATATGAATAATCCAGGAAAAGGGAATTGCATGGCAGTGAAGTGGATTCTCAGGTATTTGAGAGGTACCACAAATAAGGCACAATGCTTTGGTGATTCAAACATTGCTCCATAGGGATATGTTTATGTAGATATGGTAGGTGATAGAGATAAAATGAGGAGCACCACAGAGTATGTGTTTACTATAGGTGGAAAAACTATTAGTTGGGTTTCAAAATTCCAAAACGTCATTTCACTTTCAACAATGGAAGCATAGTATGTTGTTGCTATAGAGGCTAGTAAAGAAATTATTTGGTTACAAAGGTTTATAGACGAATTGGGCAAGAAGCAGGAGATGGGTAGGTTAAACAATGACAACTAGAGTGACATTCATCTTGTAAATAACTAAACATTTCATTCCAAGACTAAACATATACATTTCAAGTACCATTTCATACGGTTAGTTTTGGAAGATGGACAGTTGAAGCTAGAAAAGATACACATTAGCCAGAATCCTGAAGATATGTTAACAAAGGTTGTAACTAGGGAGAAACCGAGTTTCTGGTCAATTTCAATTGGTCTTAAAGAATGATGATGAAGATGAGAAACAACCAAATCCAAAGTGGAAACATCGTCTAGCAAGTGAAGCAAGAGTGGAGTTGCTATACTTAGTCTCCAAGTGGGAGATTATTGGGAGTGGAGCCCGATTATCTTCCTGATTGTTTAGAGGTTTTTTGTTTTAGTCACATTAGATCCCTATTCCTAATGAGGTGGAAATGTTTCCAATTTAATATTCATCGCCACCCCCCGCCCCCCTTGGGTGGGGGTTCAGGGGAAGCACCCCCGAAGCTAATAGTAGATGAAAACTTGCCTTGTAAAATATTGTAATTTCGTTGTCAATCTGGATTGTTCATTAGGAATATGATCTGAGGGTATAATTTATGTTAATTTAGGGGTTTTTTACCCTAGAAGGAAACCCTTAGTTTATATGATGGAATTGTATTGTGGTTGTCTATGATTATTCTAAGCGAAAAAGAGAGAGGAGACTGTGTGAGAGCAAAGAGGAAATTATAACAGATCTACTTAGGTTGTATCTCTTCATTTTTATGGATAATATAAAAGGAAGGGATGAATGTTTCTCTGTGGATGTAGCCCAAATTGGGTGAACCATGTATATCTATGTCTCTCTTGTTTTCTATGTTTTTTTTGTTTCCACAATATTTTGTGTTCCATTGCTCTATGATTTAATTTTCTAACAATTGGAGTTTCTAGGTGGCATGTTGAATTGGCCATTGGCCTATCAGTCTATTGGTGAAATGCAATAATTCATAGTTATAAGGAAAATGTCGTTATCCTGACATTATGTGATTGGAGGATATCGTATATCGACATATCAATGGATTACGCCAGATGACCATATCACCATATAGGTATACTAACATATCCAAGTTTGGAAAGTATAACTTGTATTGACATATCGATGTTTGGCTGTATTAAAGTATCATAATACCAAAATCCCTGAAGATTGGGTTAAGGCCCATTCATGGAAACACCAATATGACAAGAGATGATATGACAAGTGGGTTGGGGATGTGGACTAATTTGAGGGTGATGTGTGGCCATGGGCTACCACATATCAAACATATGGGAAAGAATGGATCTTGATGTCACCCTTAAGGGGTAAAACTTCAAATGGAATTAACTTTGTGCCTAGATATTAAAAGGAGATGAAATTTATATCATTGGAAAGTTCTCCACAAAATTTAAATCCCAATGCATGGTGGAAAACATATTTGTGGAATATAGATATCATTTTGAATGGAAAGCAAACTAAACTTTTGACCTCTGTGTATGCATAGAATTTCCTGAGCTAAATCATGCACATTCTTATACATTTGTAAGAAATGCATTTGGATTCTCAAATGTATTTCCTCTAGATCTATTTTAGATATTTTTGTTGGCTAACATGAAACATACTAAGGCCTGATATTTTTTGAATAAGGTCTTCTCTTATGACACATATTTTTACATGGTTTCCCTATATATACTTTAAAAATAAAGCTTAATATATATATATATATATATATTTATATCTATATTATATATATATATATATATATATAATATATATATTTATATATATAATATATATATAATATATATAATATATATATATATTTATATATATATATATATATATATATATATATATATATATATATATATATATATTATATATATATATATATATATATATATATTATCTATATATATATATATATATATATATATATATATATATATATATATATAATAATATATATATTAATGCTAAATCTCGTAGTAGTGTTGCTTCCATGTTTTTTTACAAAGGATTTGTTTTCTTTTTTGTGACCATAAAAGATTCAACACTTAACTCTTGTAAAGACTTTTTTCAAAGCCTTATTCTCTCAAACAAAATAGAGTCTATGACAGGGGTTCAAAACTTACTCAATTTCCTCTCAAATGAAACCCAGTTTGACTTTAAACAACTACTCTGGCACTTGATTTTACTAAATTTTTTTTTGGCTCACTAATCATACCCATTAAGAAGATTATAACATAGTATTTTTAACACTTGGGATTTCAAAATAGAGTGTAGTTTTTAGACACTGACTAGTTCCCTCCTTTCAGTGAAGCTTGATTCTATAGCTTTAGTGCTATGCTATCATGATAAAACTTGTCTTTTGAATCTTGTAATATGTATGACCTCCCTAATGAGTCATTATAACACCATTACATTCCCATTTCCATGTCATGATTAAGTTGAGTGCTATATCTCTTAACTGACCTATATTCCACTTTTTAAAAACTGATTTTGATACTTGGAAACCTTATGATATCAAATCTTTTTTGACAAACATTAGTGCATATGGTTACAAGGTGAAGTAATGAGATAATGGTTTATGGGTTTAATAACAAAGTGAAGGAAAAATAGTAATATTAATATAAGGATGGAAATATTATAGGGAGTATTTAGGGTTCATAAGAGAAAGTATTAGGGTTTCTACAAAATTTTAGGTCTTAGACCACACAAATTTTGGCATGGAAGAAATTTTCAAGGAAAATGGTATTCTTATTAAAAATTTAATTGTACAAATTTAATGTGTTGAATTAAGCATTGTAAAATAAATCTCAAACCTTCCTTGTAGATGACTTTGTATCCTTTTGTTGCTTGAAATTGTTGATGATTTTTTTGTCTTTTTACAGGTCCATCTTTAATGATTATTTTAAGATGGTTGTAGGTCATCCATGAATGAAAAAAATGACTCAGGTCTCTTTGAAAATTGGTGTTTTTTCAAGTCCCTCTAATTATGAATTAGGCTAAGAATATTGTTGCTTTTAATGATGATGAAATGGGAATTTTTCTAGTCCCTTTGATAAGAATGAATTGAAACTAATGATGTTGATGTCATATCCCTCTATGGCTAATAAAGTATAGTTTTCAGGTCCCTCTAATGATAGAATTACTTAAGTTGTTTTTAGGTTCCTCTTATCTAATATATTTTGGATGTTATTGCTAGATTATGGGTCTTGAATTAGAACAATCTGTTGTACTTCTTCCTTCCTCTTGGATGTAAGAACAAAGGATAAGATATGAAATTGGAACCTTTGTGCCTTCTTATTGTTGGAACTAAACTATTGATACTGAACTTTGTTGGAGCACTATTACAAGCATTATTGTCATTGATAGTCAAGATGCCCTAGTACATCTTACTATGTGTGAAAAAATGAGTTGCATGTCAAGTCATTTAGAATATCTAACAAACACGGGACATTGATATATTCCCATATTTTACTGGGGAGAGAAATTTCTACTATTACATGCAAACCTCAAGGTACTAAAAATGCCTCTATTATCAATCCTAAATGATGTGCTAAAGTTGATGGGTCAATATTTGTTATCAGGTGGGCCTTAAGGAATCTCACATCAACCAATTTGAGCATAAAACCAAAGATATTTTGAAGAGATTTGATAAGGTACTGGAACCAATAAGAACTTATAGAATTTACTGTGAATCATGCTTTCCAGGAAACCAGGTTTTCAACTAAGACTTGTGTCTAGTTGAACCAATTACCTAGTTTTCATAGCTATACTTATTTTTATCTTTACTATTTTATTTATTTCTTTATTCTATCTTATTCTACTTGAAAAATTAGATCTCTTTCTAGTATAAGAGTATTTATAATGTATCCATTTACAGATCAAGATATATAGTGTGCTCATATCCAACTCTGAAAAAAGATACCTCAATGTAAACCAAGATATGAGAGGCCAATTGTACACATGGATTTGTTGCTGAAATTTGTTGAATATTGGAGGAATTTTGTGGCCTGATGTCTATTTGGAACCAATCTTCAATGTAGTCATTTCTCTTCCAATTCTCCTTTTTCTTTTGGTAATTTCGACATTGGTGAGGCTACATCATAGTCATATACAAGAATAACACTTGAATATGGTGGGGAGTTGAACCAATAACTTAACATCTAGGAATTCCTTATCAATGCACCCAATCACCATCTCACGAAGACCCCATGGATGCTCTCCTAGTTCTCTTATTTATTTGTCATGGCTTGAATATATTCTGAAAGCTATCTTTCATTCTCTAAATGGAACCAAATATCTAGAGACAAACATGCCATAAATTATTTAATTTCTGGCTCAAATGGCTACTCCTCATCAATTGTGGTCCATGGATCTTGGATCTCTTCCAAATTTTGATAAAAAAAACTAGAAGAAAGTTCTAAGTTATATTGTTTTGGTGCATGTATCCTCTATTTTTTTTGTTGCTTCTTATGATGCAACTCTATCCCTAGTGACTATTCTAGAACTAGGACAAAGGCTAGAGAAGATTCCCGTGTGGGTATGTCTTCTTCTTTCCAAAAAATGCTTGAACATCAATGTAGTTCCTTTGCTGGTCTAGAGCTCCTGCCCACAAATGGATTAGTAGTAGGGCTCTTAGATTACCCAAAATAATAATTAGAAAAAAACTGAATTTTAAAATAAATGAATTAAACTAGTTGCATAGTTAAAAAACACACCACACTTGCAAGAAGGAAAACATGCTTGGAAAAGAACAATCAAAGGTTCATAGGAACTCACTAAAGTGGTTGTGTAGGTTTTCACCTCTTGTCTTAACTTTCCTCCTTCACCAAGTTGTGTAATTTAAAGACAAACTACCTACCTATACTTCAATCCCTTTAGCACATCCACTACAATGACCCCAAAAATGTCAGCCAGTTCAATTCTACTAGAATTATATTACATTGAATTTGTCAATCTAGGATGGTAAACTTGTGAGGTGCAAGCACAATATGTGCAAGATCACAGTTAGATTGGTTGTCACTTCGAAGTCAAAATTAACAACTAATATACCAAAGCATGAAACAAAAAAATTAATCTATTCGCACATGCTTGAAATGGAAATCACATTGACTTGACTTAATAATACTTTGCATTGGGCATATACTGGGATCTCTCACACAATCCAAGTTCTCTACGTAATCATATCCAAAAATTCCAAGTGTTTTCTCAAATTTTGGGAATATGATCAAAGGTATTTTCAATCAAAAAGGTTGACTAATGCACTAAGGCCTTCCTTGTTGGTGGAAGAAAGTGGACACTTCGGAAATATTTTATTCAACTTAGTTAATTTAGACCCAATACTAGTAAACTGCATTATGGCCTTCCCCATCTATGAGAGTGAATATAAGTGGTCACTCTTAGTCTTCTAGTCATCTCTTTAACTATTATGTACTTGAATCATCACTCTATTCTATGAAAGTGGTGAATGAAATTAGTTAACTATGGTGTTTGAAAGGTTTAAGGCAAAAAGGAAAAGTCCTCAAGAGGTTGGGGCCTTCTTCTCCTAGCAAATTGGTGAATGGAATTTTTGGTGCCTTGGTTACTTTTACCAATAGGTTTATTTTAAAACAACAAATTACCTATGATGATCAACAATAAAAATTGAAACTAAAATCTATAACTATGGGAAGAAATACAAATTCAATGATGCACTCGAATCATCACATAGTTCTAAAAATGCAACTATGATATGTATGATATTCAAACCAAAGTATATCAAGCCAATGGAATCAAAATATATCTAAGCTAGTAAAATCAAGATATTTTAATTATATCTAAATATATCTAATCAATATGTAATTTAATAACTTTTTTCTAATCAATGTTTTAAATATCTGGGAACTAGGAACTAGTGACCAGAAAGTGGAAACTAGTAGCTAGCATCTAACTAATCTTTATCATAACGCTCCCTTAAATCCTTCAATAAATAAATAATTCATGAGTTTTAGATATTTTTATACTTCAGAAAGTGATATATTCCATTGAGACAAAATTTAACAAGTATGGTCGCCATGCAATTTAATACGAGTACTATGCAAGATTGAAATATTATAAATACTTATGCTTGTTGACTTATGTTATGTAATAATATAATAAAAATATATTATGAAAGCATTAAGAGCTCTAGAAAATGAGTACTGCATTCCTAAAATAATTAATAAATAACACTTATATATAACAATTCAAAACTAGTTCTTGGAGCTATCTACAATATGTCCAAAGAGACAGTTTCACAACCAACTTTGAATTTGAATATATGGGGATGTAGTTAGTGGATATAAACATGGAAATATGATGAATAACAATGTAAAATAAAAAGTATTTACTATAATATTCACAGCAATAATAGGGTGTACTAGCTCAAGATATGGGGGTCCTCCATGGCTCTAGCAAGTACACCTAGTTTAAAACCAAAGGTCAGATCTTCAACAACACTCCATGTATTGATTAAAAATACTAATAACGGGTCTAAACACTGATTCTAGGCTCAAAACTCGTATTCTCAAGAAACAATTCATATAAAAACAAGTCATGTTTCCTTCTCTTTATAAAACTTAACCATACATCCAAAAATAGTGGTTCATATGACCTACAACCTATTCTAAGGATATAATATGATCCATTTTACCCTATTGGCTACTAAAATCATGGATCCAATTTTCAAAATTCGAATCTAGACATTTTTTGGCAAACTTTGTTATGTTTTAGTTGCTAGAGTGTTGTTGGCAGTGCTAGACCGACCAACATGTCAAGGGGATCTCCTCGGTAAGAAGTCCCAATTAGACCTCAGACCATTTGGTGTAGGTGTCCCGGTAGCGGGTTCTGTTATCACTCAGGTTGTCCCTAGGCTCCTAATAGGGATACGGCTGAGGTAACCACAAACCAATCTTTTGACTGCAGGTTCTAGCCCACCTGCAATCGGAGAGGGCTCTCTCCTTTTGATTCAACCTTAGTTGATGATTTTAGGCTAGCTTTCTAACTTCAAGGGAGTGTTGATTGTGATTGGAAAGAAGGTAGGATTCTCGAACAGAGAGGCACGGTAAGGTGTGATAAGTTTCGAACCATTGGGCATGGAGTCACAGATTGAGGCATACGAGCGTTTTCTTGGTCACAAGGGGATACGGAGCGGGATAGCCACACAGGATACAATTCTCGGTCTGCTGAAAGTACGGAGTGGACATCAGGGATGAAAGGCAAAGGAGAATCATTTCATCATGTTGACAAAGAGGAGAAGTGGATGAGTGGGATCCCGGAGCAGTTAAGAATTCCTAAGACATGCACTCATATGTGAAAGAAACAGCGTAAACCAGATCATTTAAGAATACAAGCTCATAACTGTTTTTGAAGAAAACATTGAAAAACGCAGAAATTGAACTTAAGGTGTATTAAAACAAATCTTAAGCTATTCTTTTTTCCTGCGATTTAGAAAGGCGGAAAGGTGATAAAAAACATAACATAAAACAGGAGAGAGGAACACTTATTGGATCATGTAGAAGCACAGGAATTCCGTGATCATTCCTTGGCCAAGAGAAAACATCAAGTTGTTTCGCAATCAATGCTTTCAGCAATCTTTGATTATGGAAAATTATGACAGTTACAGTGTGAGTCTTTGCTCAGAGAAAATACAGGAAAGAAGACTGACCAGCAACTACTACCAACCAACCAACCCCTCACAACAGTGCTTAGGGTGGTATTTATAAACAAAATATCGGAAAGACATCATTACAAATGACCTTGACAGGTCTGCTTAGAACTCTTCAAAAATCTAAATGCTGTTGGAATTGAATGCAAGTAAATCTTTTTGGCTGCGCTGGGGGCAGCTGAATCGGAACAGGTGACAAGGTGGCCCTTGGGGACCAGATGTGGTGCTGCTGAATGATTGTGCTTTGGGGACTCAACTTCGGCTCGGTGTGAATTGAATGTGCAATAATTATGATTTGAGAGCTTGAAGTAGTTCTGCCCTCGTTCTATGAATCTGCTGGAAGATATTCAATTCTCTCTTGCTTCGGGCCACTGCTCAAAATATTCGCTGATACACTTTGCCGCTACATTGATGGCTTCCGCTATCGACTGATACTCTTTGACACGCTTGATGCCTGTTGATTTGATCTAATACACTTTAAACTCTGTGAATGATCTGCTGCTGTCTTTAAACTGGATCTTTTGGCACGATCGGGCGATTTTCGGGCTTTTTCGGCGCGCAATGGGCTCAGCAATCAGAAGATTCCCTGAAGATTCCTCGAAATGGCCTATTTCCCGTAGCGATTTTGCGCATCAGAAACTGCCTCTGTTTCTTGATCTGGAGCTCCAAAGTGCGATTTTTCTTCCTGCGCGAAGCTTTTTCAGCTTTCTGGCTGCTGACGTAAGCATGGCGTCGGTTGTACGGTGGATGACGTCAGCTGTGGGTCCCTAGTACAGAGCGACGTGGTGAGATACTGGGTATACAGTGGTGAAGAAACTCCAATGCGATATCGCGATATCGCGTCGGCGGGGAGTGAGGGGGGGAATTGGCTTGGAGACTTGGCGCTTGCGACTGCCGATCTGCGATATCGGCGATATCGCATCGGCGGAGACGGAGAGGTGAATGGATTGGACACTCAGCGTTTGTGATCGCCGATTGCCAATATCGCAACATCGCATCAGCGGGGAACGGATGGGTGATGATTTGCATGACGATGAGACTGCGAAAGTGCGATGCGAAAACGGCTTTGAGGAGGAAAGAGCAAGTAAGTGGGTATGAAGGGCATTTGAGGTTTCAGAGGGGTTCGATTACCTCGGAGGGATTTTATACTTTGGAAGGAGTCCATCATATCTGGGAGGTGGTTCTGGGGGTCAGGGGTTCTTGCAGAGTTTTAGATAAACTGAGCAATCCCCGGGAGTTCTTATGGTTATTTTTCAACCAGGGGGAGGGATATTACATAGGGGGATTTTACTTAATATTAATAAGGGGATGGGAAGAATAGGGAGCTAAATAATAGTGTTAGTGGTTAATATGGAGATGGTAGGAAAGCGCTAAGTTCGGGAGAGCTTAGGCTGTTACAAGGGGATATGACCATACTTTAGGACAAGATATGGAACAACTTTGAGTAAAGCAGATCTTTACTCAAGCCAGTGTTATGAAGATGATGGAACTTAAGAGGTGTCAAGCAGATCTTGACCTCTTTTGGGAAGTTAGTTAATGATTGGGGAGAACAGAGAAGGGGAGTCAGTTATACCTCTTTTGAGCTTTTTTGCACACAAATCCTTGCTGATTATGTTCTGCATGATATGATACCTGAAAACCTGGAACTGGTAAGCAATTCAACAACCTCAGAACTACCTACCCAGCCTACTTTCCTAGCATTTTTTCTTCTTTTGTTTGGGGGTGCACTTAGACTTGCAAACCCGTCATTCATTTTTCTTTTGATGCTTTCCTATCTACATACTACCCTTATCTTCCAGAGCCCAGATTAAGTTGTTGGGCTCCTCTGCTTCTCTACCTATCTAAGAATCTGCCAAGATTAAACTGTTTCGACAAATTTACAATCTCTATATTCTAAAACAGGAAATTTGAACCTGGGGAGACCAAGATTAAACTGTTTGGACCTCCCTTTAACTGAAAAATGGCGATACTAGGATAACTTTACAAAATTTGAAGGCAATTGAATGAACTTGAAGTAGCCTTCTTCACTTGGAGACTCCTAAGAAAATATGGAGCATTGCAGCAAGTAGAGTACGACATATTTGGCCTGTAAAATGCCAATCATGAAAAATGAATAACCTGATGCAACAGGAAGCTAACAGTGGCTCCACTCGGGGATGGCTTCTCCTTGTGAGAAGTCAAGAACAGCAGGTTTGAACGCCTTGGTCTTTAGTCTTTTGCTGTCTTCTGCAACATTTGTTTTCTCCGGCTGCTTTATTCCTTCTACCTACCTCCCCTAACCAGCAGTTACTTTGCCGTTAGGTGAAATAAAACAAACCAATGCAGCCATTCAAGCAACTGTGAAACAAGATGAACTTGCTGACTGATAGTTTCTGAATGTAAAAGCATGGAGTCGCCAGGTGGATGCCTAGACTCTGAAGTGCCTGATCTCTGTCCACCATCAAAGATTAGAACTAAGCGTGACAAGCTTTGAAGAACAGGAGCACTTTCTTCAGTGGGTTTTAAAGATGAACAAAGCGCTTGAATCCCTAATGCAGTACGCAGATACAGGTCGACCGAGGCTTTTACAAGTCGGTTTCTTCCTCTGTAGGGCTGTAGACTGGTTGCATTGATTTATCTGAGGAGGTCCCCAGTAGAGTCGCCATTATGTTATCACTCAGGTTGTCCCTAGGCTCCTAGTAGGGATACAACCGAGGTAACCACAAACCAATCTTCTGATTGTAGGTTCTAGCCCACCTGCAATCGGAGAGGGCTCTCTCCTTTTGATTCAACCTTAGTTGATGATTTTAGGCTAGCTTTTTGACTTCAAGGGAGTGTTGATTGTGATTGGAAAGAAGGTAGGATTCTCGAACAAAGAGGCAAGGTAAGGAGCGATAAGTTTTGAACCATTGGGCATGGAGTCACAAATTGCGGCTTGCGAGTGTTTTCTTGGTCACAAGGGGATACGGAGCAGGATAGCCACACAGGATACAATTTTTTAACTGCTGAAAGTATGGAGTGGACATCAGGGATGAAAGGCAAAGGAGAATCATTTCATCATGCTGACAAAGAGGAGAAATGGATGGATGGGATCCAGGAGCAGTTAAGAACTCCTAAGACATGCACTCATATGTGAAAGAAACAATGTAAACCAGATCATTTAAGAATACAAACTCATAACTGTTTCCGAAGAAAACATTGAAAAACGCAGAAATTGAACTTAAGGTGTAATGAAACAAATCTTAAGCTATTTCTTTTTCCTGCAATTTAGAAAGGCTGAAAGGTGGTAAAAAACATAAAATTTAACAGAGGAGAGGAACACTTATTGGATCATGTAGAAGCACAGGAATTTCGTGATCATTCCTTGGCCAAGAGAAAACATCAAGTAGTTTCACAATCCATGCTTTCAGCAATCTTTGATTATGGAAATTATGACATTTATAGTGTGAGTCTCTGCTCGGAGAAAATGCTGGAAAGAAGACTAACCAACAACTACTACCAACGAACCAACCCCTCACAACATTGCTCAGGGTGGTATTTATAAGCAAAATATCGGAAAGACATCATTACAAGTGACCTCGACAGGTCTGCTTAGAGAACTCTTCAAAAATCGAAGTGTTGTTGGAATTAAATGCAAGTAAATCTTTTTGGCTGCGCTGGGGGCAGCTGGATCAGAACAGGTGACGAGGTGGCCCTTGGGGGCCAGATGCGGTGCTGCTGGAGTGATTGTGCTTCAGGAACTGCAGTTCGACTCTGGTGTGAATTAAATGTGCAATAATTATGATTTGAGAGCTTCAAGTAGTTTCGTCCTCTTAATATGAATCTGCTGGAAGATATTAAATTTTCTCCTGCTTCGGGCTGCTGCTCAAGATATTCGCTGATACTCTTTGCCGCTACATTGATGGCTCCCGCTGTCTACTGATACTCTTTGACACGCTTGATGCCTGATGATTTGATCTGATACACTTTAAACTCTGTGATTGATCTGCTGTTGTCTTTAAACCGGATCCTTTTAGGCACGATCGGGCGATTTTCGGGCTTTTTCGGCGCGCAATGGTCTAAGAAATCAGAAGATTCCCTGAAGATTCCTCGAAATGGCCTATTTCCCGTATCGATGCGTGATTAGTGCTTCGCGCTAATCGCGCATCGAAAACTGCCTCTGTTTCTTGATCTGGAGCTCCAAAGTGCGATTTTTCTTCCTGCGCGAAGTTTCGGCTTTTCTAGTTGCTGACGTCAGCATGACGTCGGATGTACGGTGGATGACGTCAGCTGTGGTGGGTCCCTGGTACAGAGCGACGTGGTGAGGTGCTAATACTAGAGGTAATTTGATGAAGAAACGCTGATCGGCGATATCGCAATATCGCGTCGGCGGGGAACGGAGGGTGCTTGAGTTGGAAACTCGACGCTTGCAACAGCCGATCAGCGATATCGCAATATCGCGTCGGTGGGGAACAGAGGGTGCTTGAGTTGGACACTCAGTGCTTGCGAACGCCGATCAGCGATATCGCAATATCACGTCGGCGGAGACGGATGGGTGATGACCTACATGGAGATGAAAGTGCGATGTTGCGATGCGATCTAGCTTTAAGGTTCTATAGAGGGTAAGTTTTTGGGAGGAAGGAGCAAGTAAGTAGGTGAGAAGGGCATTTGAGGTTTCGGAAGGGGTTCGATTACCTCAGAGGGATTTTATACTTTGGAAGGAGTCCATTGTATCTGGGAGGTTGTTTTGGAGGTCAAGGGTTCTTGCTGAGCTTCAGATAAACTGAGCAATTCCTGGGAGTACTTATGGTTATTTTTCAACCAGGGGGAGGGATATTACGTAGGGGGATTTTACTTAATGTTAATAAGGGGATGGGAAGAATAGGGAGCTAAATAATAATGTTAGTGGTTAATATGGAGATGGTAAGAAAGCGCTAAGTTCAGGAGAGCTTAGACTGTTACAAGGGGGTAGGACCATACTTTAGGAGAAAATATGGAACAACTTTGAGTAAAGCAAATCTCTACCCAAGCCAATGTTATGAATATGAGGGAACTTAAGAGGTGTCAAGCAGATCTTGACCTCTTTTGGGGAAGTTAGTTAATGATTGGGGAGAATAGAGAAGGGGAGTCAGTTATACCTCTTTTGAGCTTCTTGCGTACAAATCTTTGTTGAGTGTGTCCTGAATGATATGACACCTGAAAACCTGGAACTGGTCAGCAATTTAGGATTCAACAACCTCAGAACTACCTACCCAGCCTACTTACCTAGCATTTTTTCTTCTTTTGTTTGGGGGTGCACTTAGACTTGCAAACTCGTCATTCATTTTTCTTTTGATGCTTTCCTATCTACATACTACCCTTATTTCTTCCAGAGCCCAGATTAAGCTGTTGGGCTCCTCTGCTTCTCTACCTATCTAAGAATCTGCCAAGATTAGACTGTTTGGACAGATTTACAATCTCTATATTCTAAAACAGGAAATTTAAATCTAGGGAGACCAAGATTAAACTGTTTGGACCTCCCTTTAACTAAAAAAAATAGCGATACCGGGATAAATTTACAAAATTTGAAGGCAATTAGATGAGCTTGAAGTAGCCTTCTTCATTTGGAGACTGTTTGAGCAAATATGGAGCATTGCAGCAAGAAAAGTATGACATATTTGGCCTGTGAAATGCCAATCATGAAAAATGAATACCTGCTGCAGCAGGAATCTAACAGTGGCTCCACTCGGGGATGGCTTCTCCTTGTGAGAAGTCAAGAACAGCAGGCCAGAACGCCTTGTTTTTAGTTTCTGTTGTCTTCTGCAAAACTATTTTCTCCGCCGCTTTATTCCTTCTACCTACCTACCCTAACCAGCAGTTACTTTGCCGTTAGGTAAAATCAAACAACCAGTGCAGCCATTTAAGCAACTGTGAAACGAGATAATCTTGTTGACTGATAGTTTCTGAATGTAAAAGCATCATTCGGGCATATGCTTTTATAACCAAAATTGTGGCCTCTATCACTTGCTGTTGAAGCATACGGTCTTCACTGAGAAAACACGTTAACAAAATTATGTTAAGCCAAAGTTCCATGTATTCTGCGATTGGATCGATGAACTTACCCTATGAGAGAACTTCTTCTGCTTCTTCTTAGTCAGACGGAATGGCTGCGTCCTCGGTTGTAAGCCTGGAAGTCGATCGTTCTGTTTCTGTCTTGTCAATAGAATCATGCAGAGTATGTGAATCAGCAGGTAGCAGCATCTTCTCTTGAGTTGAGGACGAGAGACTTCGGCATGACTCGGGATCTTTTGGGTCAGACGAAGTAGTTGCATCTTCGGTGATGAGCCTAGCAACTGATCCTTCTGTCTTTCCCTTGGAACTCAGATCACACAGAATCTGCAGGTCCTCAGGCAACAATGTTCCCTCCTGAATAGGGGAATGGAGGCTTCGGCATGATTCCGGGTTCTTTGGGTCGGAAGGAGTATCTGCATCTTCGGTAATGAGCCTAGCAGATGATCCTTCTGTCTTTCCCTTGGAACCCAGATCATACTCAAACTGTAATTCAGGAGACAACACTATTTCCTTGTGAACTGGAGGAGGAAGATTTTGGTAGAACCCTTGAGGGTTGCGGAAATCATAAGACTGTCTTTGAGCTCCCAAGAGTTCAATTTCTCCACAACAAACTCAAGGAAAAGTTTATTCCGGCCGCCTGGTATTTTTGACAATACCGCTTTGAAAAATTCTTCATTAAGCTCAAACTCTGATAAACTTTCTCTGCATTTATTTAAAGCTTCCTCTAAAGGAAGTTCCTCCCAGGATTCGGTCATAGTCTCTTATTGTTAATACATGGGGCACTTGGTTGTAACATTTGGTTCGTTCCTCAGTGGAGCCTTTGATTGAAATTGAAGTGGAGTCGCCAGGTGGATGTCTGGACTCTGAAGTGCCTGATCTATGTCCACCATCAAAGATCAGAACTAAGCGTGACAAGCTCTGAAAAATAGGAGCACTTCCCCCAGTGGGGTTTAAAAGATGAACAAAGCACTTGAATCCCCAATGGAGTGCGCAGATACAGGTCGACCAAGGCTTTTACAAGTCGGTATCTTCCACTGTAGAGCTGCAGAGTGGTTGCATTGATTTATCTGAGGAGATCCCCAGTGAAGTCGCCATTATGTTATCGCTCAGGTTGTCCCTATGCTCCTAGTAGGGATACGGCCGAGGTAACCACAAACCAATCTTCTGATTGCAGGTTCTAGCCCACCTGCAATCGGAGAGGGCTCTCTCCTTTGGATTCAACCTTAGTTGATGATTTTAGGCTAGCTTTCTGACTTCAAGGGAATGTTGACTGTGGTTGGAAGGAAGGTAGGATTCTTGAATAAAGAGGCACGGTAAGGTGTGATAAGTTTCGAACCATTGGGCATGGAGTCACAGATTGAGGCATGCGAGCGTTTTCTTGGTCACAAGGGAATACAGAGCGGGATAGCCACACACGATACAATTCTCGGTCTGCTGAAAGTACGTAATGAACATCAGGGATGAAAGGCAAAGGAGAATCATTTCATCATGCTGACAGAAAGGAGAAGTGGATGAGTGGGATCCCGGAGCAGTTAAGAATTCCTAAGACATGCACTCATATGTGAAAGAAACAGCGTAAACGAGATCATTTAAGAATACAAGCTCATAACTGTTTCAGAAGAAAACATTGAAAAACGCAGAAATTGAACTTAAGGTGTATTGGAACAAATCTTAAGCTATTCTTTTTTTCTGCGATTTAGAAAGGCGGAAAGGTGATAAAAGCATAAAATAAAACAGGGGAGAAAAACACTTATTGGATCATGTAGAAGCACAGGAATTCCGTGATCATTCCTTGGCCAAGAGAAAACATCAAGTTGTTTCGCAATCCATGCTTTCAGCAATCTTTGATTATGGAAATTATGACAGTTACAGTGCGAGTC
>APFE030513613.1:213644-265232 GCA_000404065.3 Pinus taeda
CGAACTATATTTGTCAAGATAACCTCAACGATCTAGTTTTTCCCTTCCACCTATTTGTTTGTTTGTGGATGATACAAGATTGTCACCCTATGCTTGACCCCATAGGTTTCCATGAGTTACTTGATTTTTTTTGAAGTGAATTGTGCCTCTCCATCAAAGAAAATCTCTCTAGGTATTTCACATTTGCAAAATATGTCACTATAAAGGAATCCCTCCACTGCTTTTATTGTAGTTGATGGTAGTCCTTTTACTCCATCCATTTGGTGACATAATCTCTTCATACTAGGATGTAGGAGTTCCATCAATATGGAGAGTTGATGGGTCCAATGAAATTAAAAACCCATTTTTCAAAGGGATTAACCATTAGTTGAGTCTATAAAGGCATATCATCTAATTGAATTGGTTGTCCCATGTGTTCAAAACTATGACATATTTTCACATACTATTTTGCATCTTGAAAGAGAGTGGGCCAATAATACCCTTGATGCAGTAATTTGTAGCCATTCCTTTTGTCTGTGAAGTGGCCTCTATAGGGACCATTAGGACAAACTTTCAATATATCATCGATTTCATCCTCTCTTACACATTGTTGATGTAACAACCCTTGGTTAAAATTTCATGTAATAAAAGTTAATAAAGGAAAAATAAGACAACGGTTAAGGGACACTTATTCCAAGCTGAATTTTGGGTAAAACATCCTAACAGGTGATCACTTTGGTTATTATGGCTAAATAAATTTGGAAAAGGAAATGGCAAAGGCTTTGGAAAGGCAAAAAGGTATTTTGACACATTTTATTTATGAAAATAAAGGAAAATAGGAGAAAAGGGAGGTGAAAGGTCACAAGTTGCATGTAAGGAGGAAATTGAAGGAAAATAATGGAAAATGAAGACAATAGAGGCCTCAGTAATAAAATTATTTTGAGGATAAATTCATGGATTTTCATCAGTTCAGTTTTGGAGCTCCCTCATTAATCTCCCTCTCACACTCTTGGAAACTTAGAGTTTTCTTGGAGCACTCTAGCTTTGGAGCAAGGAATGGAAGAGCAAGTAAAGGAAAGACAAGAAAAAGGAAGGAAAGTAAAGATCAAGCTAGGATGAATGGGATCTAGTAGCTTCAACATGCATACTTGCAACTAACATATTTCATGTGTCATTTCCTAGCTGGTTTTGACATGAATGAATTTGAATGTTGGTATATGGTTCTCTTGTTGGCGGTGGCATGGTTTTTCCGAGTTATGAATGTGGTTTTCAGCCTTGCCTTTCCTTTTTCTAGATAACCATGCTATGATGGAATTTTTTTCTAGTTTTTGAGCTTTGGAATTACTGGATGGTTTCAGAATCCAGGGTAGAGGTGGTCTTAGGAAAATTCGCAAAGGCCCAGGAATCTGTTGACCAGTTCTGGCAGGATACACGATAAATCTTGAGGGTGGAGTCTTGGTTTAGGGCCTGGTGATCTAGTGTGGATTTGGTATATCCTAAGAGTTTGGTGCCTTGCTTTAGGGCCTAGTGATATAGTGTGGATTGTGGTAAAGCGTGAGAAACAAGGAGATGAAAATTTTCACAAGGATAGTGATGGAGTCTGGAGGCATTCCAAGCTTGGTTTTCTTTTGTGATCTTGATGCCAGTTTTGGTGAGATCATGGTTTGGTGAGGGTGGAGATGGTTTAACCTATGGATTACCTTAGTTGATTTTGGATTGGTTTATCCATGATATACCACATTCATGGTTGGAATATGGCATGAGGGTGATTGGTTCAACCATGTCTATGATTAGGTGGTACGTCGAAGTCCCGAACTTGATCAGCTATTGCCTATGTTTAATAACATCTAAGTTCTCTTTCTTTTTCACTTGTTATTATGTGGCATTAATATTTTTTATCTCATTTTGATTTACATGGTTTAATGTTGGTTATAAGCATGGTTATATGACTGGTTATATCATGGTTATTTTATGTATTTACTTGTAACTGAAAGGATAATCGATGCAAGACCTAATTGATGTCAAAACAATTAAGGGAAGAGGGTGGTGATCCTTCTTGTTAGGTCTCATATGAGTTATCAGCCATTTATTCTCTTTCTTGTATTTATTTCTTGAAGATTGCATTGATGCCAAGTGCTTGACAAAATGTCAATCTTGGTTGAGGATGGTCGAGCTTTGTCCTGGAGTCAGTTTTTGATTTGTAAGTCTTTTAATCATGTAAATTATGGTTTCTAAAAGCTATAGGGGTTTCTGTGCAATGACCTAGATTCCGGGCTTGAAAAGTGGCATAAATCCTGGAGTTTCAAGCACATGTTTGAGGATAAAAGTCCCAGACACATGCATACCCATGTTGTTTGTGCGTTTGGAGCTTTTTAGATGCACCCTTGAGCTCAGGGGGATCAATGGGCAGGTTAGGGGAATGACTGGAATTCATTCTAGGAGCGCTGTAGCAGGTACGTAAGGTCTGGTATGATTTGTTTCCTTCGATTCGCCTTCCTTAACTAAAACATAGGGAGTCAAATCATATCATAATAACTTCTCATCACATGTTTACCCCAATTTGTCGATTACTTCACTAGATGTGGGAGGAGGGTGTTATAGTTGAATAATAAGATCCAACCCTCTATAAAGAGGCATCCCCCAATCCACTTGTCACACAGAATGAGTCGAGGTTGCAGACAAGATCGACCTTCCCAGTATCTAAAGATATCTAGTGACAAGCAAGCCAATCAAAAACTATATTTCTCTAAATATGCAATTAATCGAAGTTAAGAGCAGTTTTAGTACCGATACTGAGAGGTTTCCCTGAGTAGATCAGGATTTATACACTCACAATGAGTCTAATATACTGCGAGTACAAGATGTGTAAGATAAATAGTGTTACTGACTAGGTTTTATACTCTCATGATGTCAGGATGAAGCGATTGGTTTCCAATATAAAAGTATTGGTTCTTCTCTCATTGATGAATGAGATCCTTGGTTTAGTAAATCTATAGAATGATATAGAGCTTATAGGTAGTGAGATAGATAGAGTTAGAGAGTTAGATGCGTCTAGCTAGAGCTAGTTGTTGTATAGCTGGATAGAAGGTATGATGAGGATAGGCATGATGAGATGGGAGGTATAATGAGGAGAGGTATGATGGGCTGGAAGATGGGAAGATGGGAAGATGGGGGATGGAATGATAGGTCTGATGTAGTGATGATGGCTATGTTGGGCTGATAGTGATGATGGTATGGATGGTAGTGATGATGGGTATGCTGTATCTAGGTTGATAGGGCCTCTATATAGCTATATAGAGAGCCCCAGGGGTGAAGTGGGATAGATGGAGATAGAGTGAGTGCAAACAAGTGTTTTAGGCCTACCTTGGGTCCAATGCAAGTTTGTGGAAGCCTCGCTCCCTTGATCCAAATGAGCTTCCTTGAGGTAAGTCTGCAAACACAAACAAGCAAAAAATAAAATAGCACCTGAAAAGCCAATATCATAAAGCATATTCATCATAATGATCAAGAAGATTATGAAACAAACCACATAAGACATTTTGTCAAGAAAAATGAATCTGATTGTATTAATTCAAATCAAAGAATAACTTTAGAACCTGTGCCTTGATGCTGTACAAGCTCCTCCCAGGGTCCGACAAGAAGTCTCCTCTACTTTGACAAGTTTCACTCACTTCCAAAATGGAACCAAAAGGTATGTAATATCTCCTCTCAAGTTTAAATAGGAAGTCCCAATTCCATCAGCATTTACCCTAAAACATGCTCAGCTTCTAACCTCCCCAGCAACTGACCCAGTGCCTTAATTTATAGTGCAATGGAGGGAAGTTACTAGGTCCTCCTTCAAAGGGATAAAGCCCTCCTTCAAAAGGATAGCTCCTCCTATCAAGGAATTAGCTCCCTCTCTTTTGGGATGCATGAACCACCTTGGAGCAAACAATGCATGCCAAAATTCCTTCTAGAATCATCTAGAATTAACCCAAAGTGAGTTTTTTAGAATAAACTTGCGCATTTTTTACTTTTACAGGGGTACACACCCAACCCTTTACAGACAGAGCGTGCAGATACGCAGGTAATATGAACAAAGGGTGCAGGCCCACAGGCAAAAGTGAGAGAAAGTGAGGAACCAGAGCTTTATTGATTTTTAATGTCTTTCTCTCATTTGCAAAGCTTGACATGAAGAGCTGAGGTCTGAGACTTGCTTAGGAGGATAGTATAAGGGATGATAGACCCATACTAACTGCAAATAGTCATGGTGACGATATTTTTGTGTAACAGATTGCCCCCTAAAGTGCAAAGTCTATAGTAGATGAGGATTTCATTTATCATTTAGGAAGAGTGAAGTACTTTATCATTTTGAGGATCATCTTGTGGAGAGCCCAGTTGGAACCTGTAAAAACATTCAATGCAAAATATATATATGAGATCATATCATCGCTGAGGTAGGTATTCCCATACTCAGATCAAAACTAACTAGAAAACTAACTACTGCTATGATATATGAATGATATTGTAATACATCATAAGTATAGACACATGTAGACACAGTATGGACACAACCATCTATTTATGAATAGTCTACAATATGATGAATACAAAATTCCTCGCAACCTGGATGGTGGAAACTAGATCCACGGTCTTCATTTCTACTTCCCGAAATAGTACGATTCTATCCATGCAAATGAATGTGTCGAATTCGAACATGGTAGAAACCACTTGATTACCAGTCAATGATGTAAACTATTAACAAGTGTGAGAGAAACCACCAATAATGACAATGGCTCTCAAAGTACTCAGTACAATCCATGAGACGTGATTAGATGTGTCGATGTCGAACATGTCACGGAATCCTTCGATCAAAGGTCAATGATGCAACCTATCGTCGAAGGCGAGAAACCTGCCATTGAGGCATGCAAATTCCAAGGTACTTGCGATTTCTAGATCATCTTTCTAGATAAAGAGCTGAAGTTGATAGAAAGCGATCCATCGTAGGCAAGCCTACAACAAGAAATCATAGATCAAGTTTGAAGAAATTTAGTTGCAAGGACTAACTCAGGGATTATCAAGATGGATGACAGATATTTTGCAGATGAATGGCTTATTTGCACTGACCTCTTGAACACATAATGACACAACGGATGGTTTGGTGAAAATTGACCCAAAGTTAATACCCAGAAACCGGCTGAAGACTTTCAATGTGCTTCGATCAACTGTTAGGCAAAGGATTTCCCAACTCAGGTGAATGAAAGTGTCGTGTCCAAGAGTGGTTATAAAGTATGACAAATAGGCTCATTTTTCTCTCCTTTCCCCCACCATTTCTGGCAAGTACCTCTTTATTTTTTACAAGCTTGAGGAGGATAACATGTGCTTGATTATAAGCTCATCCTTCAGATGAGTCCAGCTTAGTTTAAATTCGAACCCTAAGAAGGAGTGGTCCATTTCTGTTTGTAATTGAATAGGTCCTTTACTGTCGAAATTTAACGAGTCCAGTATAGGAGAAACTCTGCGTTTTTCATTTTTAGAGAGTCTGAAAAAACTTAGGAAGACTCTAGGGTTGACCTTTTTCGTAAATTTGTGTCTCCCAAGCCTGAAAAAGTATAAAATAATACTTGAGAGAACCGCTTGATCTTTTACGACCAAGGAGTACTTTTCGTAATCAGTGCCTCTGATCCGAAAAAGTAAAAAAGTGATCAACGACACGTCATTTTATGACTAATATCGAATTTGAAACGACAAAAATCCGGCAATCTTTTCGTATTTTTACGGTCAGAAAAATGCTGTAAGAGGACCGTCCTTTTAGTTCCATTTTAACGAGCTTAAAAAGAAAAAATCGGCAATCGTTTCATGTTTTAGGAGTCAGAAAAGAGTTTAAAGGTGACTCTAATGTTTTTTCGTTGAAAAAGACTGATTTCGCTTGAAAAATCTGTTATCTTGAACAAAAACTCAAACATTACTCATACCTGTTTAAAATGGGTAAAAATGTCGCAAAAATTACCTTTTCAAAGTGAAACATAAACAAATTTGCAATTTATTTACTCAAAAAACTTATAAAAAGGACTTTTAACCATTGATTTTTACCGTTTGAGATTTGGGTGAGAAAAAAGGGCTTTTGACCAGAAACTTCCCGTGAATATTGCAGAAAATCCGTCCGTCGGAATCGAATGTCGTCTCCTCTAGGTAATCCACATCATCCTACTCTTCATTTCTATCTGTTTCAAATTGTTTTTTAGGGGTTGATTTTTATTTTTAGGAGGGTTTTAGGTTTCAAAACCCATGCGCGAGGGCCCGTGGGTTTGCCACAGGGGACCCGCGTACCCCAAATTTTTTGCAATGGGGAAAATGTCGAGGGTACGCACCTACCATGAAGGCAAGGTGCACGCCTCACGCACTATCCCTAACAAGAGGGTTCGTACCCCGCGCAAAGGTTTTTAAAACCTAACTAACTCAAAAATTACCCAAAGGATTCAATTTTATCTATTCTAATTCACGTTTTTACTTGGATGTAGGATAAACATCATGCTTGATTGGCGAGAACGGGAGCATGAGGACGTAGATCTTGCCACGATGAATCATCAACCTTTGGTTGATGCATTGAAGGCATGTGGCTTGTACAAATTCTGGGCCATACCTGGCATGAGGGCCCGGGTGGACTTTCTGTAGTGGCTGGTTGATAGATGGAGTATACAGGACTAGTGCTTCTTTATTGGTGGGCACCAGCTTGAAATCAAGCCAGCAGATATATACTTTTTGACTGGTTTGTCTAGGAGAGGTGAACATTTGACTCTATTTGGGGCTAGGGCAGGTGGCCAGTCTGTCGATAGCCTGCGGCTAGAGTACTGCAACGTCCAGAACCAAGACAAAGGGACAGATATCAAGATCATATCCCGTCCTGAACTCATGGTTATTGCATTTACAGTTACCAGACTCTGCGATAGAGTAGAACTACACATAGCCACTGGATCTCAGATGCGGATGGCAGTTGATTGCTTTCGAGGCACCATTTTCAACTCGTGCGATGTTGTGTTGGCTAATGTGAAAGGCCAACTGACAAGGGCCAAAAACAGACAACTCAAGACCTTCGGATATGGTGCTATAGTTGTGAGTTTTGGTCTGGAGAGGGTTCCGATGTTGATCCTACAACACCTCACTATTGGAGCTGGGCTTCCCCGAGAGCCCAAACTGATGCGATGGGTTGCAGTTATGGCCCGTCATCCTGATGAGGGGACCGAGGTCGTTCGGTTCAAACCTGAGTATTTCCAATGGTTGGAGAACTAGGTTTTTTCTATCTAGGACTTTCCTTATGTTGGGGTAGATTTTCGTGGGGACCTAGACATGGCTCTTCCACCAGGAGAGCAATGGGATGACTCAGGTAAAATCATTTTCAACATTTTCCTAATTTTATTTTTCTTTTGTTTTTATTTCGTCCCAAAATTGATAGTAAAAGTTTCAAATGCAGATGTGGGACCACAGCGACCAGCCACTCTCCAGCCTTACGAGAAGAAACAACCAGTTGCACCGGCTCTAGCCCCACAGGATGAATCAACAGAGACTTTGGCCAAGTTGGAGAGTCATCTAGAGCGCCTGACAGGGGACATTCTAGAGACCAGCATAGATGACATCCCTCGTCGACTTCAACGCTATGTGATTGGGGTCCCAGGACCTTTTAGGAGGTTCCTTTGTAAGGTGGCCCCTGCAGTGGTTTCGTATCGAGATCATCACCAGTGATGGGATGATCGCCTATTGTAGTCACATATGACATTTTTTGCTTTTTGTACTTATCATTTTTTCTGATCATAAGGTGCTTTTCAACCTATGATCGAGGATGATGTATATTTTGACACACTCCTATATTATATCACTATTACCGGCTTATCTTGTTAAACATGTTATGGAATGTTTTTAAATTTACTTGTATGATTATTGCACATGTCTACTTAACATTTGAGAAGAAATTGCATCTTCTAATGTATTTGAAGATCTTGGAATATGCTAATATTCAATATAGTCAAATTCACGTCCCAAGAGACGCACTCTAAAAAATAATCTCAATAATATTGGATTTCTAATGGTGTATACTCTATTAAGCTGTAATACAACGAGTTCAGAATCTAACCTCACTATCAAATTTTGAATCCCAAATGAAATAGATTCAGATAATAACTCAATCAATGCACTATATTCTGCAATGTTGTTTGTTGTTTGACCGAGGCTTACCCCATGCATAGATACCAACTCGTCAGAGGGAAAATAAATAACCCAAGCTGCGGAATAAATATTCTGTGTACTACGACAAGCACCATTAGCGAAACCAATGTATGTTTGGAGAGGTGTCGATATTTGCGGTATCAAAAGTAAAACCAAGATAAGCATGGATAATGAAAAAAAAAACTCTCTAAGCTAAGCACACTTTTAATCTAAAACACACCAGCTAGAAAGAAAACTAACCTAACTAAAAATCTCCACACTCATTCTAAGCATAATACTTCTTCAGGTAAAGACCATTTCTGGGTTTACCTAAAGAGACCCCGTCAAAGTATACCAATTCATAGGCCCCTTTTGCTAGTTTGCGCTTGACAACATAGGGACCATGCCACATAGGCACGAAGTTTCCAGCGCCTAATGTATCATTTGCCTGATCGTACAATAAGACTAGATCTCCTTCCGAAAAATTTCGAGGGGTCACATTTCGATCATATTCAGCTTTAATACGTTTTGCATGAGATTCGATCGCTAATGCAACATCACGTTGATTATGATCTAGCTGAGCCAAGTATAACAAACGTCTTTCCTCTTCAGAAGTGGCTGGAAGTAATTCGATGGCCATTCGCAATGACGGTATTTCGCACTCAATGGGTAACACGGCTTCCAGACCATAAACTAGTTGGAAAGGAGTGAACCCTGTTGACATTTTACTGAGGTTCGATACGCCCAAAGCGCTGAAAATAGCATGTTATGCCAATTTGACCGATGAATCCCAATGATTCGTCGGATCATGATGACTAGAACTTTGTTGTGCTTACCGGACCATTACTTGTGATAATAAGAGTTGAACTATCGTGCGCAAGCCAAGCTGGCTGTAAGTTCAGTCATCATAACATTTCGAAATTGATGCCCATGACAGTGATAATCCTTGTAGAACACCAAACCTGCAATTATATGATTGAATCGAAATTTGCAGTTTTTTTTCCGTCTCCTAAATGTAGGCATCGCCTTGGCCCACTTGGTAAAATAATCTACCGCAAGGATGATATATGCATGCCCCCCGGCTGAGTGAGGGTTACATGTAATAAAATCAATACCCCATTTGGAAAAAGGACCAATGGAAATTATAGGGTGGAGAGGAGCAGGTGGAGCATGCATCTTTCGATCAAACATTTGGCAGTTGTGGCATTTTTGGACCGCGATAATACAATCTTTAAACATAGACTGCCAGAAGTAGCCAGCGCACAATATCTTTTGGGTTGTGGCATACCCAGACGTATGACCGCCACACGCTCCAGAGTGACAGTCATTTAGGAACCTTTCAGCTTCCTCATGAGTCAAACAACGTCGAAAAACAGAGTCCGCCCCACGACGATAAAGAGTATCTCCAATAATTTTGAATTGTTGGGACTAGAATTGTATTTTTCAACGTTCCAGCCATGAAATATCTGGACGAAAGGATTGGGTTTGGAGATAAACGATGATATCTCCATACCATATATCTAAAGTGCTGATTAGAAACAAGGATTTGGCCGCAATGGGCTCCTCTGCCTCAGTTTCCGTGTCAGCACGCGGGAAGTCACACATTAACTCCGCAAAAACTAAAGATTTGTTTGACTTAGACTTTTCAAATTCCAAGTCCAACTCCTACAGGATCACAATCCATTTGGAGTACTTTCCCCCAAGAAATTGCTTGGTCAAAATGTAGATCATAGGGTTGCAATCCGAAATGACTGTAGTCTTGCGTAGTAAAATGTAATGACGAAAACGTTGGACAACCTGAACGGCTGCCAATGCCAATTTCTCCACATGTGAGTATTTTAGCTCAGTTGGATTTAAAGTTTGACTAAGGTAATATATCACATGTTCTGTACGGAATTCATCTTCCTGAACTAACACCATTCCGATGGTGGAATGGGAGGGAACGAAATACAAGAAGTAGTCCTGGTTGTAGTTGGGAGGATGCAACAACGGTGCATGGGTCAACGTGTGTTTTAGTGCATCAAAATATTTTTCAGCTATCTCATCCCAAAAGAATGGAGTATTCTGTTTCAACAACCAGGTAAAACACGTTGTGATCCCGACGTAGTTAGGGATGAATCGACGTAAAAAGTTTTCTTTCCCTTGCAAACTTTGGAGTTGTTGAAGACTCGAAGGAGGAGGCAATTTGATAATGGCTTCAACCTTCGAGGGATCGACGTGAATGTCGGCTTTTGAAACAACAAACCCCAGTAACCGACCCTTTTCAATACAGAAAACAAACTTGTGGGGATTCAACCTAATCCCATAATGCCTACACGTCATAAAGATTGCTCTTAAATGGACGAGATGATCAACTCGATGTAATGAATGAGGAGGAAAGTCATCGAGATAGGGTTGCACAATGTGTTTGATATCATGAAAAGCATAAGACATGGCCCGTTGAAAAGTTGCCCCGGCATTCTTACGCCCAAAAGGTAATTTGCAATAAGAAAATGTCCCCCATGGACAAATGAATGCCATTTTTGGTTGATCAGCAGGTAGAATATTGATTTTATTGTATTCGGAAAAACCATCCATGAAGGAGAAAATTTCACTGTCGGCACAATCATCGATGATTTGATCGATATAGGGAGTTGGGTAATTGTACTTTGGACAGGCTCGATTAATGTCCCTATAGTCGATACATATTCTTATTGTCCCTTACTTTTTGTTAGCAGGAACAATATTCGATACCCAATCCGTTAACGGGATCAGATAAATGAAACCTGCTTTGAGTAATTTTTCAACTCTGCTTTAATTGCAGTAGCTTTTCTTGGCTGAATCTGACGCAAACGTTGCCAGACGTGTTTAGCATCCAGGTAGGTTTTGATTTCATGAATAACAATTGCGGAGTCAATTCCTGGCATTTCCTCATATGACTAGGCAAACACGTCACAGAATTCTTGAAATATGGTGTTATATGTTTGAATTTCATCTTCCGTACAAGAGGCACCTATATGAACGTTTTCAACAAGTCCAGGCTTAACCGAAATGTCAAGGGGAATAGTTCGAGAAATATTTCCCAAGTTTAACTCAGAATCAAGATTTTTCATTGGATTCTGAGCTTCCTTGACATATTCAGTCAAAAAAATTGATAAAAAATCATTTTCAAAACAATCACCCTCACGTAAAAATGAAGATCTGTGATGAAGATCTTCCCATGGTAACTCATCGACGCATAGGATTTCACAAATTTGCTCATCAGTTTGAACAAGTGCAGAAAACGTTATCGAATCCGAGTTTGATGTCGAAAGTGATTCCTCATGGACCGCATTCATTAAGTAAATTTGGGTTGATGTTGTGTCGGAGAATGACTACACGGCCTAATACGTAAGTTCATATGGACTCAAAGGCATAAGATCACCAAACGATTCTATCTCAGATTCAGAAGGTATGATCCAAGAATCATCATAAACAGTGGTGTCTGATGAAATCATATGAATGGTTGTAGTAGAAGATGATGCATTGATAGGAGGAAAAGGAAAAGTTCCCAATAAACTGAAATCTTTAACTAGTCCTACTCCAACATCCTTATATGGGATAGTCATTTTACCAGCATGCTGAATGCTTTCAGTAGAGGCTGGGTCGGATGAAAAGTAAGATAGCTGGTCTAAGGTTACAATCTTTCCATTATGAGGGAACTTTATAAGCTGAAAGACCGATGAAACGAAAACTGTCATAGCATAAGACCAGCTACGACCCAAGAGAAGGTTGTAATCTAGAGGGGCATCAACCAGCTCCACATCTCGATTAACGATTTTACCTTCAACCCCTATAGGTAAATCCTGTATAATTCCAAAAGGATGAAACCCACGGCCATCAAAGGCCTTTAGAATCATTGGGGATTGATTTAGAGAAGGAGAACCAAGCGATCTCCAACACTATATCGACATAATACACATTGAAGCTCCCTCATCAATCACAGTCCTATGAACAAGTCTGTTTTTTATTATCACTGGAATCTAGACAACCATTTGATGAGGTAAGTGTGGTGCACTATTTTCTAGATCGAAGATTATAAGGTTCGGGTCCTGAACGTCGACAGCTTCTATAGCCGACAAAAGTAATTTACGCTGTGCTGGACATGATTGCAGCACTTCCAAAGCCGACATTGCTGAAGGTGAAACAGCTAAATCCTCAAGAATGTTATAGTTCTGGGCCGCCCTTGCATGTGGATTGAAAGCAGACTTTCGAAGTATGCCCTTGGCGGGTGGTTTGATTACTAACTCTGGATTAGGTTTCTCGATCTGTAGTGGATTGGAACTGGGAGCTGCGGTTGATGGATTAGAGTGAGAAGATTCTGCTTCTTTACCATCAACAGGACTTTTACTGCCATAATCTTGCGATCGAGTCGCAATCCTAACATGGGACATCATCAATATGGGTTCTTCATTGGCACTGGAGGAAGAACCTATCATCCAACTGTCTTGATTTGGAAAAGGATCCTTCAAAACAACAGGAGTTTGGGAACCTTTGACAATTTTCGCAACCTCTGCACAATGAGGGTAGTCTCTCGTAAAATATTCTTCGTCACAAATGAGACAAGGATAACGAGGTTTGCATTTTTCATAAGCTGATTCTGCATTTTTTGGTTTCTCTTTTGAATTCTTATCTGTTTTATTCTTCTTCTTCCCTTTCTTCTTACCACCGGTTTTTTATTTAGCTGTAGATGACTCTACAACATGAATATCGGCAGAAAGTTCCACGGAAGAATCTCATGTCGGGGAATCTGGAAAGGTTATGATAGGAGAAGAATTCTTGGAAGACTTCTTCTTACTTTTGGTATTAACCGTACCAATCATACCATCAGCGGCATGAGACCCTGAAGGAGCTACAGTAATTTGATTTTGTTTGGGTAGATCGGGGATTTTCTCGTGTAACGTACCTAGCTGAGTATAAACGAAGTCAAGGTAATATGCTTGAGAAATTACTTGCTCCTCAGTAATGTCTCCGGCCTTAGCTACATCCTCAGTGATCTTGGGCAGTAAAGATTTTACAAACCATTCAGCTAAGATCTGATCCGGGATAAAAACTTTCACTAAACGCCGTCGATGTCTCCATTCATGAATGTGATATGAAATGTAAGTGGATGTTGACTGCTTTAACGAAGTTAATAATTCTGTGCCATTGTCATATCTGACTGGCAGATGAAAATGAGTTAAAAACGAAGTAGCTAACTTATTAAAGCTATAAAAAGTGGCTCGTGGTAACACAATGTACCACTTGGCTGCAAGACCAATTAGAGTGCACTGGAAAAGTATTAAACGGATTGAATCATCTGAAATGGAATTAGAAACACACCAGAGGTGATAAGTCATCACATGGTTCGATGGGTCCTCTATTGGCTTACCTTCAAACTTAGGAATATCACTAGGAAACTTATTTGGCATTGGCGGCCAAAACGGAAGATAGTTAATTGAATCGTTCGTAAGGTGCGACAAATCAGGCAAGTCCAAAGTTGCGATAAATGGTAATTGACGATTAGGGTCCCTAAAACTTTGTGTCGTCAGACCAGCCTTAGGAAGAGGATATCCAAGATAACTAGGAATTGGAATTGCATTTGGGATATTATATCCTCCTGGAAAACCATGATTAATTGGACCATACTAGGGTTGTTGATATGTATACCCAACGTACGGTTGATACTGATAGACTAGCTGCTGCATAGCAGGACTGAATTGGTACTGTCCTTGGTACAATTGTTGAATAAATTGAGGTTGACTGGTGATAACCGTACTTAAACCAGGTTGTCCTATAGGCATCTGAATCGAAGTGTGGACTGTGGGTCCAGACTGAGGTGAAGATGTCTGAGGCGTAGATACAGGAACAGTAGAAATCGGAGCTGTCGATACTCCAGAAGTAGGTCGGGTAGATGAAACAGATGTTGCGGTAGTTGTAACAGTCGTTTGAGGCAGAGTACGAGGCGTACTAGGCCCAGGCTGAGAAACTACAGAAGGTGCAAAAGTTTGAATAATAGACTGGACAGGTTGCTGGGGTGAACCAGAAACCAAGGGTTGTCCAGTTTGAGATGACAACTACACATTCGGTTGCAAGACATGTTGGGATTGAGATGGATCCCACACTAAATTTATTCCGAGGTACGAACCCATAACAGGTTGAGAATATTGAGGACCATAACCGGGTTGAGGGTAGGGTTGATAATTCAAAGGTATATTTCCAGATCCTTGAACATATGATTGACCAGAAGGTGGTTGGTAACCTTGGGATGGGTACTGACCTTGGGGTTGATAACCCTGAGGCACGTACCGATACTGGGGTTGACCTTGAGGTACATATTGATACCGGGTTTGACCTTGAGGTACATATTGAGTCCGAGGTTGACCTTGAGGAACGTACTGTCCCGTAGGTATGTACTGTCCTTGAGGTTGCCCCCAGGCACAAACTGAGTACCTTGAGGTTGCCCCCCAGGCACAAACTGGGTACCTTGAGGTTGCCCCCCAGGCAGTACTTGAGGATTTTGAGGCTGCCCCCTAGGCGATGACTGGCCACCTTGAGGTTGAGGATTGGGAATAGTACCTGACATCATGAGAATATCTTCTACACTCAACGGTTTAGTACCATTATTTCCAATTAATAACCCTTGTTCAATAGGTTGAGGAGATGCTCCCGAAAAAGTACCAGAAATGGACTAATACCCAGCGGGAACAGAAGGACCGCCATACAAAAAGGATTCCAGAGATTGAGAAAACATGGATGATTGTCTTGACATATTTAACGGAGGATAGTAACCTCTAGGTGTTGGGTGATAAGAAATACGAGGTGGTGAAAAACTTAGTCCCGTGTTTTCCGAAAAATTAGTCAATGAAAGATAGCAAGCACTGCTCCTAGGTGGACTGTAAAAGATTGATTCATGCTCCCTAAGCTCTATAACAGATCGATATTCAGGAATACAGATGCCTTCTTCTTTTTCCGGAATAGCAAGTTCTTCAATAGCTATTAGTCCAGAAGGAAGATTTTGGGTAATTATCCTTTCTACCCTAGGTGAACTAGGACCACTAGAAGCTGGAGAGGCAAACCTTGATATTGGAGTACCAGCAGTTTCAGATTCGGGTTCAGATATTTCAGGTTCTTCACCTATATCACTAGTAGATGAAACACTACCAATAACTTCTGAAATAGACACAGAATGCGTACTATAATCTGCTATTAACGCTGAAAAATCAGGATATACCACCAAAGAAGACTCTCCTTTTTAAGGTGACCCAACTCTATTTTCTTTAGGAGTTACCAGGGCTCGTAGCCCTTCAAGCTGGCTCGATGAAAACTCAGGAGGTTGGCCCCGAAGTCTACGGGACTTCCTCGGTAATTCAACGACGGTTAAAAATTTTAACTACTTCACACGAAAACAAAGTAAAATCTCAATGAAAACCACCTAAAGCCTCTAAAGAACCAAACAAATTGAATCACATGCCTAAAGAATCTAGGAGATCAAACCACACACAAACAATAATTTTCCGTACTGAAAACACTAGTTGGTGATCAAATCCAACGTCGCAGAGTTCAATACAGAAATAGCGGTTGGAATAGTTACCCCGACAACCTGCTTAATGAATAGACTGGCACAAGTTTCTCCACTAAACCGTCTCGAGTGAAGAGAAGTCCCCAGAAAATCCAAGTGAATCTAGCCGACGTCTGCTCCAGGTACAGTGGGATCTTCCCACCACCGTCACCTTAGGAAGAATCCTATGGAATATGGTCACTATGGCTACCAACAGAAACAAATATACTTGGGGGAACAGTCTATGATCCAATACGCACGCAAGGGCAGAGTAGCAAGCTCAATCCCCTTGAAGGCTCCTTGACATAAACCAAGGTTTACCAACAAGTGACCCTAGGCTCCTCGACAATGGTTAATCCGAGGTTTACCGTTTGTAATGCGTACGTGTGCGTCGTTCCCAACAAGGGAGGATTGATCCCCTCACTGGTTCGGACACGAGCTCGTGCTTCCCCTTTAAGAGGAGCTTTCCCAGAATATAAATGTAACAGCTGGATTTATTCTATCACAAGATAAGCTACTTGTTTGGTTTAATAGTCTTGGAGAGTTAATTACTCCCCTACTCCAAGACACTAGCCTGATCTATGTTGGTGCTTCAGAGCCCTAGAAATAAAAATTTCTAAGTTAATTTTACTTTAAGCGTTGATTTTTATTGGTTTTTGATTAAGTCAAGAGGTGTGGAGATGAAACTCGTGGTGTGAAGATTCGACTCGAAATCACTAAAAAGATGCACTTAAGATGATTAAACAATATTTTCTCTTCAATGAACTTCTAGCTAGGAAAGAGTTTGAGAATGCAAATGTGTGTAAACACAAATCTTTCTTAACAAGCGAATTAAAAGAAGAGTTTTTGTTCCAATGCACTCAAAACGAGACAACTAGTTATTTTCACAAAAAATTCCCTTTTCTTTCAAACGCTCAAATGCTACCAAAACAAACTTTTTTCAAAAGAGATTTTTGTATTTTTATAAAAAACTCAAAAATATGAATAAAGCAAATCTTGAGATCTACAAACTATAAAAAACTATTTGAAGTAAAAGCTTACAAGATGTCTTTTTCAAGGATGTTTTACTTGGCGATAAGAAAACCAAGGACTAACTTGTCCAGAATCACAAATCAGTCAAAAAACAAGTGATTTTTTGTTTTCTTTTGTAAAAATGAAATCCAAACTTTTAACACAAGCTTTTTCGAAGTTTCACAAAGAGAAAACACAAGATGGATTCCTCAACAAAGGTAGATTTTGCAAATGGTCAGACTCATAAGAAGGCTAGTAAAAACCAAGGTGATCTGAGGCTACTACAACTTCTAAGCTGTGAGCTACTACATGACCAAAATGAAAATCAAGACCGGAAACCAAAACTTCTAGGAATTTCACCTAAAACCCTAACACCAATGGAATTAAACCAAGGAAATCTTTTAACAAGTCACATGCAGGTCTGGGTAGAGGATAACAAAATCTAAACAAAAATAAAACTAATTGAAACAATAAAATTTAAGTTTTTCGAGATTTTAGCAGGGTCCGCAGGTTCAAAGTTTACATAGGTGCATGCATGCTCTATGTGCAAAGTAAACATGCGTATAAGTACGCACTGTGTTAGAAGCACAGGGTGCAGTCTTCTCCTAAAGTTATGAAAAGAAAAAATAATCCTAGATCTACTAAATCCACCCAATTCCACACACAACAAGCCAAAAACAGAAACAAAAACACAAGTTTCTTAGGTCAAAGTCAAAACAAGGAAAGAAATCAAGTCCCCAACGGAGTCACCATTTTGTCACACGGAATGAATCAAGGTTGTGGAAAAGATCGACCTCCCTAGTATCTAAATATATCTAGTGACGAGCAAGCCAATCAAAAACTATCTTTCTCTAAATATGCAATTAAAAACAAAGGCAAACAAGTGTTTTAGGCCTACCTTGGGTCCAATGCAAGTTTGTGGAAGCTTTGATCCCTTGCTCCAAATGAGCTTCCTTGAAGTAAGTCTGCAAACACAAACAAGTAAATGAATTAAATAGCACCTGAAAAGCCAATATCATAAAGCATATTCATCATAATGATCAAGGATATTATGAAACAACCCACATAAGACAATTTGTTGAGAAAAATGAATCTGATTGTATTAATTCAAATGAAAGAAGAACTTTACACCCGTGCCTTAATGCTGTACAAGCCTCCCAGACTGACAAGAAGTCTCTCTACTTTGAAAAGTTTCACTCACTTTCCAATGAAACCAAAAGGTATGTGATCTCTCCTCTCAAGTTTAACTAGGAAGTCCCAATTCCATCAGCATTTACCCTAAAAAATGTTCAACTCCTAACCTCTCCAACAACTGACCCAATTCCTTAGTTTATAGTGCAATGGAGGGAAGTTACTAGGTCCTCCTTCAAAGGGATATAGCCCTCCTTGAAAGGGATAGCTCCTCCTATCAAGGGATTAGCTCCTTCTCTTTTGGGATGCATGAACCACCTTGGAGCGAACAATCCACGTCAAAATTCCTTCTAGAAACATCTAGAATTAACCCAAAGGAAGTTTTTTAGAATAAACTTGCACCTTTTTTACTATTACAGGGGTACGCACCCACCCCTTTACAGACAGAGCGTGCATATACGCAGGTAATATGAACAAAGGGTGCGGGCCCGCAGGCAAAAGTGAGAGAAAGTGCGGAACCAGAGCTTTATTGATTTTTAATGTCTTTCTCTCATTTGCAAAGCTTGACATGAAGAGCTGAGGTCTGAGACTTGATTAGGAGGACACTATAAGTGATGATAGACCCATACTAACTGCAAATAGTCATGGTGATGATATTTTTGTGTAACACTCTGGACCCTGACAAGATGACGATGTTCCCCAATCTGCAGCCACAGGCGCTACGGCTCGTCCTACATTTCTTTCCTGTTTTACCGGTGCTATGTCTGCATACCACATATTTTACACTTAGTACCATATACATGTAATAAAAATATCAAATGCACCATTAAAATAACAACGTAATAATTACCGTTTGGTCCCCATGCTTGCCTGAGCGAAAGTGGCAAGTCAAGATTTCCCTGATAGTTCATCCCGCTATAAGGATAATTGTCAATCTAGAGGGGCATCTCATCCCAATGTGCAAAAAATGTGGGTTAGAACACCTGTCTGACTCCCCGTCCTCCTCTCCGTAGTAGCTGCCCCCATTGGTGGATCCTGGGCTCCTATGGGCCCCCATATCGGATCTATACGTGAGGAAGGGTGGTGGGTATCTTCTCAAAGACGAATGCGCATAGTACTGTAACAAAAGCATAGTCATGGGTCAATTGCATAGACTTAACTATCGTTTCACTGATGACAACATCATCTCAGCCCACCCACAATAGGTCCTAGCCAAAACACTCTCAACCAACATCATCTGCCCACCAGTGATATGGTGGAATGCATGGCTGCCCAAGACCCATAGCACAACTATGGAAACAACTTGTGTCTCTAGCCGATCTAAATTACCAATTGGGATATTCATGCCCTTCACATGCACATCGTGTGGACAATGGGACTCCACAAACTCTGTAATGTTCCTCCCATAAGGAAACACTAGATGGATATCCCCCACCACACTGAGGGGAGGGAGTCTGGTGAAGAAATAAATATCCTGTAATGTGAGCTCATTATTGTGCCCCTACATGACAAATACCTCATGGTCTGGATCCCAATAGCTCACAATTCTCAATAGCAAGGGCTCACCTGCCCTCATTAATGGGTTCTCTACCAACTTGAGAACCCCATTGCGAGCAAATGCCCCTCAAACCCCCTGATCCATCTGAATCTCGAATCAGAGGGTATCCAAGTCTCACTCACACTAGTTGATTTTTAACTCTGCCATGCCTGCAAAACACCACATGTCTTGTTAGTTGAGAGAAGAAAACACTGGTCTACACTAATCAACCTACAACCCCCACCAAGTGAGCAAACCACCCCTCTTTTCAGTCCCAAATCACAGTTTTATGCCAAGAAAGTGTGAGCTCACGGGTTTTCACCTATTCCTGTGATCCAAATTGCACTTCTAGGCACAAAAATTGTGATTAGACCATGAAGAGGAGCAAGAGTCTCCCAGGGAGCTTCCAGGAGCCAAAAATCACGAAAGAAATCACTGAAATTGAAGAGATGAGTAAGGCCACCTACCTGAAAGACGCAGATCCTAATTCTGATGGCCAGTTTGTCTGTTATGATCTCCATGGGATTTAAGGCCTTTTCCTCCTCTCCAAATTTACCACAACTCACTTAAAAAATGAACTCCAATTGGAGGGAAAATTTCCTTTCATAGAAAAATCCACAATTTTTCTGTCGCCTGCCTTGACCAAACGGTAGCTCAGCTTGACGAACCATCAACATCATTTGAAATCTCTCATCGAGTACTATAATGAGTCTTTCTCAGTTTTGGATGATTTGAAACTTCACTAGGAAGCCATTTTTCTAAGAAGGGTCACTTCGTCACCTCTCAAAATCGAATTTATTCATATGCGATGCTTGTAATTTGGGGACCACCTTCCCTTGGAACTTGTCCTCTCACGTGTCAATTTTCATCATATGTAACCATCATTTATTTTTTCATGGTCCCCACCGGGCCTATTCTATGTGGCAGCGTCATCGAGTCACCCTTGTTCAGAGCATCCACGATGAGTCACCCTTGCATCCATGGATTCTATTTCATATCCCATTATATCATATCACAATATTCCATCCATATTTTGATATCGTTCATCTTGTCTTGCCCATTTTTGCCTCCAGTCATATTGTCTGCATCCCATCTGGAGTTGAGTCATTCACTGCCAGGTCAACCATGCACTTTATGCTCTGACAAGGGAAGTCACCTATTTGTCACTCAATCCCTCATTTTCCATTATACCTGGTGTTAGTCCATCAGTCACATTACTATTTTCCCTCATACCTTAGTTGAGGGTCCTCATTGCCTCACCTATCATGGGCGCTATTCTGTCGACATCAGCTCATTTATTCCATAAGAACGACCTAGAGGGCGGTGTATCTTGGTTCTAACTTCCATTCTTGTTTGGTACTTTGGATCGAGTAGAGGGACTCATTATTTCCCTTTCACTTGGTTGTTTCATGTTTGTGATCCATACACTCGATGGTCTAGTGATGCAGCAGATCGTACCAGTGGTTACTAGGAATTTTGATTATGGGAAGTATGTCATTGCATTCTAGACTACTACATGGAGGGGAATTTTAAGACAATTTTTTGAGACAAAATAAATCTTTTGTCTTAAAATTTTCAATATGATGCACTAGTAAAAAAGGTAAAGGATTAGAGGTTCGTCTTTATGCTATTGATGGTTTCTTCGGGAAGTAGAGTGATCGAGGTTCACAACAACTAATGGGATTTATGGCGATGGAGGCTGAAAACAGACGTGTGCAGCATGAGAGGAGAAATGGAGGCACTTTCGAAGAACGTTAATGGGTGGTAACATAGTTAGAGTGCTTTTCGGGGTCTCCATCGATTGTATTTTAATGTGTTTTTTTACCGTTTTATTTATTTTGAATGCTACTTATATACATTGGTTGTTGTTATTAGCAAATTGTTGTGCTAGATTGGCAACATGGATTAGGTTCACTTGAAGGATTGTTGAAAAATGTGGCAAGAAATTCTCAATTTGATTTTGCCTTGATTAAATTGAGAAAATTTGAATTTCCACATCAGTAGGCAACTTGGTTGCAATTAGCTTGTATGACATGGTTTTTGTTACCCATTTTACTCAATCAATTCAAGTTGGAGGAGTTAGAGTTCAGTTAAGCATGTTTGATTTCTAATTTGTAGCAGTCAAAGTCATTTATCTCATGTTGTTTTCAGTTAAAATAGGTCTAACTATTGGAGGAACTAGTGGAAGGCTAGTTGTACAGTGACACTTCAGTCAAATGCAATGATGATCTAATTAAGTGATCAATCATCCCAAAATTGCTAGTGCATGAAAACAATTCGAGTTCCCCAGCTATGGTGGAGATTCCAAGGTAGTTTAATATTAGTTGTAGACTAGTCTTGAGCGTACAGGTGTTTCATGAAGTCACATGATCAACCTTAGGAATTGTGCAATCCATTTTGGAAAAAACCTAAATAATAGGGGCCTAATTTCTCAAGGAATTTCACAAGGAAATAGGGGCTCAAGCAGAGGTAGAAATCGACAAAGTTTGGGTTTGAGCTTCTTAGTGAGTAGAGGGATAGGTTATTCACTTACGGGTTGTGCACAATTGAGTAAATCAATTGTAATACATCTACATTCATAAGATTGAAACAAGAAGGCATTCGAGTTATTAGAAGATTGCTTTCCCCACGAAAAATATTGTGTGCATGTATTTTATTTCTTATTTCATGTCTAAATTTTTTGTTCTAAATTGTGAATTAACTTTCGTAGAGTAGTAGAGTAGGTCTGTGTCTTATGATTTTGAAAAAAAGTCATGATGAGTTGCAAATCTACACCATAATTTCTACATTGTATCATAGTAGGATTCACATTAGAGCATGAAATTCGAATTTGTTACTTAGGAGGTTGGAATTTGTAGTTCATTGTAGCAAGATCTCTTAGGAATTAAAAATATGACCTTCAACGGGCTGAGGCTAGAGTATTCCTTAGAAGGCAACTCTAATTTCATTGACTGCAAGGATCACATGGAGGAGGTATTCAATGACAATGTTTTGCTAGAATACATCAAGAGAGATGTTACAAATCCAGCAGAATCTGATGCCCAAAACCTTACTCAGTCAACGAAAGTTGTAGCTAAGGTGTGGATAATAATATTAGAGGGAGTACGAGACCACATTGTCAGCAATCTCCATGGGAAAGAAAATCCTTATGGAATGTGGTAGGCACTCACAAATCTGTTTTAGAATAGTAGTGACCACAAAAAGTTGGTGCTCAAGGATAAACTTTGAAATATCAAGATGTAGAAGAATGACTTTACCCTGCAATATCTGAGGAGGTACACACAGGTTCATGATGAGCTTGCAGGAGTTGGTGTTACTCTTTCAAAGGATGACTTGGTAAGAATATCCCTTCTGCCCCTTCCCAAGAGTTGGCATACCTATCAAGATTAAGTGAACAGGAGGGAGAAACTACCGAATTGGAAACACTTATGGTACGATTTGGTACAAGAGGAAATAAGGAAAAATAGTAGACATGGAACCTCATCCAAGGGCAAGGATGAAGAAAAATTTGCATTGGTTGGAAAGGGAAAGAAGGGAAAAGGGGAAGAAATCTCAAACCAAACTAGAATCCAACCAAGGGAGAAAGAAGAAAGATTTGTCAAAAATTAAATCCTTCCATTGTCGCGAATATGAGCACTATGCCACGAAGTTCCCATAGAAAGAGGCAAGTGAGAAGACCTTAGGAGGAGCAATGGGTGAAGCCTTGGATTCATAGTTCGACCTTGACTTTACCCTTATCACATGCATGTCCAACATAGTGATGGGGAGCGTGTGGTACTAGGACTCAGGTGCATTGTTCCACATGACAGGGTGTAGAGACTTTTCAGTGACTTGGAGGAGAAAGATCTCCATATGTACATCAAGCTAGGGGACGAAAGAAGGTACAACATGACCAGTATTGGTACAGTCAACTTTCAGAGGGAGTCAAGCTCCCCTCTCAGGCTCAAGGATGTCATGTTTGTTGTAGGCCTAAAGAAAAATCACATCTCTATTGCAGTTTTGGAAGACTGTGGTTGTGACATGATATTCAACAAAGGAAAAACATTCCTGAGACACATATCCATGAGACAGGTGAAGAAGATCGAGTTTTGTGTGAAGAATCCATATAAGTTAGATGTGGAAGATTGCGTTGCATTAAAAACTAAGGAAGAGAAAAAGCAGGGCCATGATGTAGGTGAACTTTAGCACATAAGCCTTGGCCATTTGCATCATGGAACCTTGAATAGTATACAACAAATATCCACCAGCCTCCCTAAAGGAGCACTTGAGCAGCCAAATGTATGCAAAGGATGTACCTTAGGGAAGTACATAAAATCTGAATTTCATGATCGGGACAACAAAGTGCATGCAGTCCAAGAAAGGATCCACTTTGATGTCTGTGGACCCTTCTTTATAGCCTCCACTGCTCGACACAAATATTTTGTCCTTTTTATTGATGACTTCTCACCTAAGTGTTGGATCTCTTCATGCGGAAGAAATATGGGACATTCTCCAAGTTCATAGAATTCAAGGCAGTGTTTGAGAAAGAAACCAACAAGAAGGTGAAGGCTCTCTGGAGCAATAATGGAGGTGAGTATGTGTTGAGTGAATTTAAAAATTTATGTACGAAAGAAGGCATTCGACAAGAGTTAACAACACCCCACAACCCACATCAGACTGGGGTGGTTGAGATAAATATCCATAGCATTTTGGGAGCAACAAGGGTGATGTTTCATGACCAAGGCCTACCTTTGCATTTGTGGGTTGTGGCATGCAATACAACAGTTTTTTTCTAGAACTGAAGTTCTCATCAGATTCTTGGCATGATATTACACCGGAGGAGGCTTTCTCAGGAAGAAAGTCGAATGTGTCACACTTCAAGATTTTTTGAGCCTCTATTTACTGCCATGTCTCCAAAGAATCAAGGAAGATGCTTTAGTCAACAGCAAAATTCGAGGTATTTGTGGGTTACACAAAAAATCCCCACAACTAACATGTGTACTTGCCATCATTCATAATGATAGTTATGTGAAGGGATGTAAATTGTGATGAGGAGAAATCTATGTGGTGCTCTCTTGAGAAGGAGCTTTAGATGCCACCAAAAGATGAGCTTTTAGCTAAAAAAGAAGAACCTCAAGAAGCTGTAGAGCAACCACAAATTGTGGAGCAGAGAGTGGAGAAATTCACTAAAGCAAAACCTCCAGAGAAGGTAGAAAAAGAACTAAGGAAGTTGATAGACTTGAACAACATTCGAGGGAGAATGTGGGATATCCTTCAAATTTGCGTAAGAAAAGGAGGTCACCTGAGAGGTACACTGGCAACATGGCTCTTATGACTGAGCTTATAGAGATTGAGCCATCCTATTATGAGGAAGAAATAGAGAAACTTGTATGGGTTAATGCAATGGTGGAGGAATATGAATCCATTTCAAAGAAGCATCTTTTGGAAAAGATCCCAAGAACAACATATAAATCAATAGTGGGTTTGAGATGGATCTTCAAGGTGAAGCAGGCAACAAACGCAAGAATAGGGAAGTATAAGGATAGAATTGTGGCCAAGGGGTACTCTCAAGTTGAAGGAATTGACAATGAGGAGACATTTTCTCTTGTAGTAAGGTACTCATCCATTAGATCAATTCTTCATCTCGCTACACAAATGGGGTCGAATATCCACCAGATGGGTGTAAAAACAACATTTCTAAATGGGGTTATTAAGGAGGAGGTGTACATAGAGTAACAAAAAGGTTTTGAGACATTTTATCAAGAGTCTCATGTGTGCAAACTCAAGTGAGCACTGTATGATCTCAAGCAAGCACCTCATGCTTAGTACACCAAGATCAATAGTTATCTCACCGGTTTGGGCTTCACCATAAGTGAACCAGATGTAAACCTCATCACGTATGGATAGAAGGTAAATTTCTTATTATTGTCTTACATGTGGATAATTTTGTTTTAACTAGTGATGAGACGTTGATCATATCTTGCAAGGAGGACCTTGCAAGGGAATTTTAAATGAAACACTTGGGTCTCATGCACTACTTTCTTAGGTTGGAAGTATGACAAGGTGATGGGTAATTATTTGTCTCTCAAGGCAAGTATGAAAATGAGATACCGCAGAGATTCTACATGGAGAGTTGTAAACCCATGGAAACACCTCTAACGAACAACTAGAGGAAGGAGGATGCCACTTCAAGTGAAGTGGATGCTACCATTTATCGACAACTAGTGGGTCCACTCATGTATCTTGTGAACACATGACCAGATATGTGATGTGCAGTCAATGAGCTAATACATGCTATGGTTAGGTCAACCAAACTATTCTGGAAGGCAACTAAGCATGTTTTACGGTACCTCATGGGCACTACCCAGTTTGGGCTATGGTATAGACGAGCAGAGGGAGTGAAGTTGTGCAACTTCACAGATGTAGGTTGGGCACGAAGTCCATTAGAATGAAAGAGTACATCAAGTGTAATGTTTAGTGTTGGGTTTGTAGTTGTTTCTTGGTACGACAGGAAGCAAAGATCTGTGGTGCTCAGCTAGACAGAAGCATAATACATGGCTACAAGTCAGGAAACATGTGAGGCGATATGGATGAGAAAGATACTTGTTGGACTATTTGGTCAGATGATGGATCCAATTGTGATAATCATAGTTGCATCAATATCTCTGAGAATCTTATATTTCATGATCAATCCAAGCATATAGATATCCAATATCACCATTTACGAGACTGTGTCTAGAGGCAGATGATGTTTCTAGACTCCATTCTGATAGAGGAGTAAGATGTTCACATTTTGAAAAAATCTTTGTCAAGATGGAAGTTCAAATTCCTTAGGTGCAGGATACGGGTGGTTGATAATCCCTTTCTTGCAGAGAGGGAGTCTTAAAAAATGTAGCAAGAAATTCTCAATTTGATTTTTCCTTGATTAAATTGAGAAAAAAATTAAATTGGTACTGGAGATTTATTAAATTGAGAAATTCTCATATGATTTATTCTTACCCAAATGATGCATTGGTACTGGAGATTTATCATATTGGATGCGATTTTAAATAACTTAGATTTATGCTCCAACCTAGTTGTTATGGAATTAAGGATTGGAGCTGAATTATAGAGAAAATACACTATATATTTTATCATGGGCACACAAGAGGCTCTCCCTAGGAGGCAAGTTGACTCTAGTTCGAGCAGTCCTTCAGAGCATCTCTGTATATTGGCTTCATATTTTTGCTCTGCCTAAGAATATCAGTAAATGTATCTTTCCGGCTTCATCTTGGCATGGGAAAATTTGTGTCGTAAAGGATAGAGTGGGCCTGGTTGTTGTTTACTCTATATCGAGGCGATGGATGACTAGAATCATCTATTTCTTTGATTCTCCAGAGTAAAATCAATTTGGAATGGTGTATTTAATATGTTCCATTTAAAGGCAGATTAGAACTACTCTTTTGTGGTTTATTGTATTTGGCACTAGATTATTGAATATAAAACATTTGGACCACTTCCAATATACATTGGGGGTTCGACTCAAAGAATTCATTACTGTCCCAAGCTCCTTTGTTGTGATACATCCACCTCCGTCCTTGTCAAAAAAGCTAAAAGCCTCCATGAAATTAAACATAACCTCCATCCCATATTCCTTTAGTAGATAAAACCCTTCTCTCATTTTCTGACCATGCCAATCTACCCTCCATCCCATATTCTCTCATGAGCCTTGTGTAATCCACCATTTCATTCAAGGATGGGGATTTCGATGCCTACTCTAACCATAATTGTTAGGTACTTTCCCCCTTTTCTTGCTTATGGTTTCTTGAGTTGTCCTCCTCTAAATATTCCCTACTCTCCTTAAATTATTTGAAAGGTATCCTTTGGCTACTAACCCCATTTTACCAGAGATCCTTGACATGTCCCTTGAAATTTTGATTCGGCCAAATGAATTATTTTATGCCAATTAGTCGAAAGCTTTAGATTTCTTTTCCACATATTCATTGATGACTGAACACTATACCACTAGTTCTAAGAATCTTGTGGTTACTATCACCACAATAATTGTATATTGTATTTCAGAGGAGATAAGAATTGTATATTTCCCTTTGGGACACTCCAAAAATATTTTGATGCACCCTATTTGTCTAACACTCTAGTATACTTTATGACCTTAATTCCCATTCCATGTTCATCCATGTGGATGCGATTCATGATGTTCTAGGACAACCTATTGTCCTTTTCAACTCCCTCTCATCTTCCTTGTCATGTTTTCTAGGACTTGTGTATCCAACAAGAAATTTGGAAGATGAATGACATCAAGGTAGAAAATCAAGGGGTTTTCAAGTCATTTATTTAAGGTTCCCACTAGCATAGTCCCACAATATGATTCACACAAACCCTAAATTGGGGTTTAGTGCTATTTCAATTAATTATTAGATGATCATGGTGGGCCATAATTCCAGGTTAAATGTTATGACTCTTCATAGGATATTATTGGAGATACTTTAGGAGACAACTCTTTGGCTAAAGGATCAATGAAGGATTTTGACTTCAATATCAAACCATCAACCATATCCTCAACATTTGTCCCATAAACCATATCCTCAACATACCGAACCAATAGTTAAGAAGACAACTGAGGTGAAGCATGGGAATCCTCTTTCGTGCATGTTGTTCAGGATATATATCAATCTATGAATGCCTCTACACTCCACCAACTGTGCATCAATAAAAAATTTGTTTGCCCCATTATCCACCAGGATGGATACACATCGTCCCAACGTTGTGCCTCTGATTGCCAAAATTGTAAAATTGCAATTTTCAATGTCAAAATTTTAATTCAAGACATACCATGCATTGGAAGGCCATTAACACAGTATTAGGACATAAAAATTGAATAGTTGACACAATACCAAATACAATACATACATTGAGTTTTGTCTCACAAGGTATCTAGATGCTAATTGAGCAAGTTCACACAAAGAGAGAAAGGAAATGTCATGATACATTGTTTAATTTGTAATCAAGAGCATTATCTTGAATAAGGGAGAAGTAACATTTAGTTTCTTTCTCATATACAAAGGCAAAATTATGAATCAATGTCAAATGCCTTTTGTGAAGTGATGTTGTTGTAAAGGGTGTTAGAAAGCTTGCATTGTAGGCAAGGCCCTCACACCATACTAGATTCTATTAACTAAAGCATGTTAACCATGTCCAATGATCTCAAATTTCATGAGCATGTTTAATGAGTGATCATAAATGAGGGGTGTCAGAATGGCTAATAATCATAGCTTATAGTGGATGATTGTCATCGTACATAACATCTGTGGTCCAAGTCATGTTTTTGGTGCCAATGTTGGTGAATCATTGTATTACATCGTGGTAGCATATCTTGCCTTTTTTAAAGAAAAATATATTGAAAATAAATTATGTCTCATGCAAATGTTCAATATTGTTGTGTTGTGAGTGGTTTTCGTATTATATGTATCATATATCTATAATCACTTATTTCAAGCCTACCTTAAGAAATAAATGAAGAGGTGTAGGGCCTTTTGATAATAAGGACTCCCACCAACTCTTGTCCTCGTAGAAATCTTTCAAATGTTAGCCCATAAATCAAAGACATGCCCTTGTTTCTCTAGTTTGCAAACCCTTGGATAGATATGACAGTGAAATCCTACCAACCACTTCTTTAACCATCTATTGAATGCCTTTGATTAGTATGTGTAAATGATTTTCATTAATTCTTGGAGAGGTGCAAAATCTAATTTTGCATTGACATAATACAAACACCAAACTTAACCTGTGGTAGCCAAAATTTCAGCCTTACAACTCTCTCATCCAATATTAAATACTTCACTAATTAGTCAAGAGGTAATCTCCTTAACAATATATTAAATATTAGAAGCATTCATATTAATTGAAAAAATAAGAATATTATATAATATTAAGTTATAATGCAGATAGTTGCCAAGTTGACATATGATACCCCCTTGTTTGTGAGACAAGGGATGCCCTCCATTCAATGCTTTAACTATTTAATCTATGGATGTGTACATATCTTAATTTCCGTTGGATCGAATCTTGTGACCTTTAAAGAGGAAACACTTTAACACAAATCGAACATGTAAATACAAACTTAATTTGTATATGTATCAAAGCTACTTTGCGAGTTGCATGGAATGCTTAATTTTGTATAGAAGCAAGGGAAAACTTGAAAGGTTGATCACAACAAGCATGTATGGTCAGTTATGATTATCATAGGTATATTAGTTTGGTTTTCCCAATCCAGAACTTGCACACCGTCTTACTAATGTTAAAGGCATGTCATGATGGTTTACTGGTGTAACATCATGTACATTTGGTTGTGTCTATTAAAGGCATGCTATTTCAATGACAAAACCAATGGTTTGTCAACTTGGTCAGCTTAGTGAGCTATGTGTTAATCATCTCAATGAACAACATATAAGGTCAATTAGCTTAGAGATTGACATGCACATTCCATTGCCACTATTAGTGACATTTTAGGTTGGATATTAATATGTATTTTTGATTAACATTATCTAGAAGATTAACCGAATCAACATGCATGTTTGACTACAACTGTGGGAGATATGTTAGATAGGTCAACCCCATCAACAACATTTATGTTCAATTGCACATGTTAGAGGAATGACATAACGGTCAATTGATTAGTAACATGTACATTTTGGTTATCACTATTAGAGTTGTGTTAGGTTGGTTAACTTGTTCAATGACTTGTATGTTTGGTTACAATTATTAAAGCCTCACTTGATTGTTTAATGAAGTAAATGGAGTGTTAGTCTAGTTACCATTGTCGAAGGCATGTTTTGTTGGTTAAATTAGTTAACATCATATACATTCAACTATGATTGTTAGAGCCATCCAAGGCTATTAACCCATTTAAAGTAGTGCATAACATCAATGGGGGCTTGCTTATTGCATTGTGTATGAGTATAGTGTGTTTTTTTTTTGTAAGTCAAATATTTTTCATTAATTAAAAAGAATGTACAAGGGCGTCAAAATGCATGGCTTATAATTATTTATATTTAATGTAATATGACTTTCAATAAAAAGAGGAAATAGACTTTGGGGGATAAGGGAAATGGTGTTGTCTAGGGGAAACGTCGATCTCATCTATCTCATCTTCACTCTCCCTTCCCTATCATTAGCAACCCTCTCCTTTTTTTCTTTATCCACCAACGACAATAATAGACTTTTTATGAAGAAGTAACATTGGATGACTTAGGACGAGGGTTAGAGCTCATATGTTTATCTTGGATTTCTCCTTGGGGTTTCTGAGCTTATGTATCTTGCTTTAAATTCTTCTTAAATGTCCCAACAATATCCTTTCCCATCTCTTGTTCATGAAACTTCAGCTTGCGAGCACAACATTCATCCTCAATTTCCTTTCAAGATTCATGTAGCCATTTTTCATCGAGGCCTATTCCTGGGGGAGAGATTGGGAGGATCTACATTTGTCAACAAACATTTTTATTGCTGTCCCATGCTGCCCCAAACTTTATAGCCCATGTTTGTAGCCAAGATATACCCTCTTCCATATGTAAACTATTTATCAGATTGATAAAAAGAGAACAATGAGCTCTTCCATGAGCTTTTATTTGAAGATGAGAATGACAGTGAAATGTTCATTTTTAAATGTACACCTAAACAATCTTAGAGACCCTTCCACCTCACTGGCTTAAAATCTGGATGCAAAACATGGCAGAATGTGACATTTTGAAGCGTGTCACTCTGGTCCCTTTGACAAGGAGTGACATGACACCTTTTGTGAAAGAGCAACATGACACTGTCACCTCTTTCCCCTTTGAAAGTGGTGAAACCTTTTAGAAAAAGGTTAAATGTCTAAAAAAATCATGGAAAAAGGTTTCCAAAAATTTAAGAATGATTTCATTTTATTGAATCACTAGTAGAAGAGACTATCACCTCTTCCCCCTTTGAAAAAGGTGAAACTGTCTAGAAAAAAATATATATCTAAAAACATCATGAAAAAGAGTTTCCAAAGCATTTAAAAATGATTCCATTCCATTGAATCACTACTACATGAATTCATCTTAAAATTTCATTTTATTTATTAAATTTATCATAATCAAAATTCCCCATGGAAGACATTGAGAGGCATTAGAAGATACATATATTTTTTTCATAAGAGCTTGTTAAAACATACCATGGAAATTTAATAACTTTATTTAAGACATTTTGTCTCCTGTGTACCAGTCACCAAATAAAATTTCGAGGTGGGTGATGCCATTTTTGTTCAAACCCTCAAGGAGCTTTCACGAATGGAAGAAGAACAATGGGTGACACGATTTTGTTCATACCCTGGATTTTTGAATTCTGGAGAAGGTTTCAGCAATTTTGTTCAAACCATGAATTTTTGAATTCTAGAGGAGGTTTCAGCAATGGAGACCAAATTTTTTCTACGAGTATCCTATTTTTCCCTTCCAGTTTGATAGAGGCAGGGGATTGTTGGGGTTTTGTGTAGGGAATGGGACACCTAACTGGAACTTGTGTGGCTCCTTGATTTCGCTATGGAACCCCAGACCCACATAGTGTTCAAATAGGGCTTTTCATTTCCACCACCACCCAAAAAATGCCCCCCTCTCTCTATAGGGTCGCCTTCTCCTCCAAGGCAGTGAAAGAGATTGATAGACCTATTCTAGAAATTCTGGACTTGAGTAACTGATGAAAAAGCTTTAGTTGTTGGACATCCATTTCATAATCATACATTTTCCCTAGCACAGGCAACAAAAACCCCTATGAGGCTGCTGTATCAAAGGCCATTGATAAATTTGGGGAAGAGGGAAAAAATTCATGGAGCCCATCGACCTGCCAAGCCTTGGGAAAGAACTTTCGACTATATCCATTTCTCACAGTGGTAAGTCTCTATCTGAATCCAGTTCTATTATCGAATTTTTGTCTTTGGAAGATTTGATGGTTATTGAAACCAGAGTAAATTAAACGAAAGTAAAAGCCATAGTAAATTAAATTCAGTTTGACTCCATCAAATAAAATAGACTTCTTTGACTAGGACTAATTCTATCCTAGCTTTAACTGATGGAATGTAAATTTGGCAGCTATGAAAAATCATGTGTAGCATGCACCGAGCATGGGTACTAGAAATTACTAATTAGAGTATATAAATATTTTTTAAACCCAAGATGTAAAAATCATATAAAAAGTGATGGTTCTAAGCTAAACCCACGTGTGTCTCCTGATTGCCTCAATGAGCTGATATGAGAAGAAATGTTGAGATGCATTTGGCTTAGACACCAATAACAGTCATACCTATTTAAATGAGATTTTAGAACATTGTGTTTCAAATTTAAAGATCCTTGAAATGATCTTTATTTGTCATGAACACCCTTTCCTTTGATACCAGAATCTCAGAGATGCACAAAGGTTGATCCTTTACCTTCAATAAACATCTACCCAATGAAAAATCATGAACACTATTTTTCAAACCCTCTTGATTGATGTCCAAGGGCCGAGGATACTTCACCTTTTGTAGCCTTTTATACTTCTATGTGAGACAAACAAAACCCTAATACAAGGCCGAAGGCACGTCAATGAGGTCAAGAATAATATTATATATATGAGCTTAGATGCTAGGAACTTTATAGCTTCAGATATGATTTTATATAAACCTGCAACAGAGAAGGAATTCTGAGTGAGACACTATCTCCAAACAAAATTCAATTCAAGGGTGATTTCATAATAGAAGATTTGACCCTAAAGCAATAGAAGCTTCTTGGCTGTAGTCTGCAACCTAGAATTTTTCAGTAGGAGTTTCAGTGCTTCACGATGACTGATTTTTGAAGAGGAAGGAGGTCAGTGTTGTCAGAAAATTTCTTGTGATTTCTTTCTTCTTTGCTTGGGCTTGCCCTCACCCCTCTAATACCTTGCCCTCACTTTAACTTTGATACCATTCTAGTGGGGCAAGTTAAACATGAGAATAATAGAGGTAAGAAGTTGTAGATCCATATGTTGTCTATCTTTTAGCTTCTAGAACATCATATGTTTTATTGCCAATTTCTGCTAAATTTAAAATTGATATACTGCTCTGAGAAGAGGGTTTGCGATGTGAATAACCTCTTCTTCAGTGCATGTTGCCACACTCAAGTCTTGCTAAAGGACCAACTATTTCTTGTGGAAAATTCGAAGCATACGACAACATACAACATATTTTCTGAGAATCAAAACAACTTCTAGAAGTGCTATGAAATTAATCCAACACTATGTTTATAAATCGGTTCATACTAATGGACACAGGATGTGTAAAATGTATTCTTTAACAAAAATTTTCTTTGTTGGCTGGTTTAAACCTTATAGCCTTACACTTATCTTGAAGAAAGGGTACTTGTTTCCCTTTCACTTCATAGGTATATGAAAACCCAGTTTTGTAAGCACCCATAACCATGAATATTATACCAACTCCCTATGGTTAGTGCATCAATAATGTAAGTGTAACACTCATCCATGTGGCAGTCATAAGGCATTTAGGTAATGTTTTACTAACACTGGCATCCCAAACCATTAATATCTGTCCATGGCCTCAAAATGATGTATTTCCTTTACTCAATAGAACACTCATCATTTCTCTCCCCAAATCATCAAATTTTTTCTCTTCATTCTGAATGAGAAATCAATCAACAAGTCACCATTTTAAATGTTAGATCACAATATGTTTAGCTTCTCTCATATGCTTACACTCTAGTATTCTCGAAACTTCAGAATTGCAAATCTTAAACACAGTCTCATGAATCATGTGCATTCAAGGAGGCATAATTCACCCTTGCTTTGCATCAAATTACCCCCCTAGCATTCCCTTTACCTTTACATGCCTCAATGCAAGGCATGCCAAGTCAGTACCTACTTAGTTAAATTAGTAAGTTGAGGGGCATCATATATACCCAATGCTCCCTGTCTGTTCTTCCTCTTCCTATGTCGTAGTGTATCAACAGTCAACGAGATTGGTGAGGATCCCCATTAATAATAACATCTATGTTGGCATCTGAATCCGAGTGACGTGTTTCCCTTAATTATATGTTTTGTTTTTTTAACCAAAAAGGCTAACAGAGATAGAGACCCTCAAATCTGTCTACTTCTGACCCCTATGCCCATTGCCATCTAGGTTTTTACCATGTCAGCATCCCTTTCTTTCTCAAAATTGCATGAAATCAGTTGATCTATCCATTTTGTAATGCCTTTGGTAAATTTTTCTATCAAATGCTCTGAAGTATATATGAGATCTAAGGGTTTTTTTGTTTGTTGCTGACTTCATATATTTCTGCTAACCATGATATGGGTTTGATGTAGAGGGTTATGATTGAGTAAGGGTTGCATTGCTCGACGTTTGTTTAGGAGGAGGAGAAGGAGAAAGGTGGTGTTAAGGTTGAGAGCTAAAGATGCCTGTGAAAAGCAGAGGTGTGTGGAATGGACGGTGGTACGGCTACCAGCATGGTAGAAATGGAGGATGGGGAGGTCGGGGTTTTCATCATTGAATAGCTGTGGTGGGTTTCCTTGTTATCTTTGTGGTCATGCCATTGGTTTTTATGGCAGCTTGGTTTTGTCACTCCGTATCTACATCTGCAACTGGTAAGATTCTTCCCTCCCTCCTCCCTTATTGGTAAGCTTCTTCCTACCCTCCTCCCTCGCTGGTAAGCTTCTTCCTGCCCTCCTCCCTTATCAGGTTGCTTCTGTCTCCTTTTTTGGGGTGGGTAAGCGTTTAATTTATCTTTATTGGCAAGCATGCCCTTTCTTAATCTGGTAGTATTACAATGAAGTGTAGACTTCTTACAACATTCAAGTAATATCTCCAGTACAATGAAGTGTAGTCATCTTATACTATTTTAGAAAGATCCCTTTCATTGAGAACCCATTGAACAATGTACTTATGTGATTTGAGCCTTGGCGGGGAATTATAATCACCCTCGTTTAACCATTGAACCAAGACCCCATGGACCTGCTTCGAAATTTGATTTGCCTTCACCACCCCCGGTTAACCATTGAACCAAAACCCCATGGACCTACTTTGGAATTTGATTTTCCTTTTAGTTTTTTTCGCAGGGTCTAAAGGTGTAGATGTTATCAAAAATACTTTGCTTATTGTCAAAGGTTTAGAACCTCTAGCATTTTTCCAGACATTTTTTGAGTTTTCTTTATAGGTTTCCTTTCATTTGATCTATGTGAAGTTGTGAACTCCATATCTACATAAACACGGTACAATACCTACCGGGAGAAAGATTCAAAGTTGTTACCTCTCTCATGCAAGAGCAAAGGTTTTACCAACTGCCCCTAGGGTAATTTCCCTTTCCAAAGATAATGAAACCATTCATCCCAAAAGCAAGAAATAACAATGCTCTTTCCATTTTTTAACAAAGGGAAATGCATATGACTGGTAATTTCGCTGGACAACTGCTCGGTGATCTTGGCATTATGATTCTGGTATGGCTCTATGATAAAGGTGTTGTACTTGATGACAACTCACTCAGGTGGCAATGGTCTATTCAGGCTCTCAAAATGATGGAAATTAAGAGGCTCGCAGGTGAATGGTTCAAAAGGTGCGGACCCGCAGGTTCACCGTGTAGGAGGTGCGGTCATACCCGCAGGTTACCCATTCAGTAGGTGCGGAACCCTAGTTCACTCACTTCAAGGCAGTGAAGCGCGCTCACGTGGGGTTTCTTATGTTTGGCCCGTGTTATTTAGCCTACCTTTTCTGATGATATGGTTTTGGCCCATGGTATAGGATCTATTTTAGCCCCGGTTTGGATCCCTTGTATTGGTTATTGATGGTTTTGTCCCATGGTGTGAATAAGGGCTTATCTATAAATAGGGAAGGAGATCTCTTGGCTGATCTTTCTTTCAATTGAATATCTTAATATCTGAAATACTGGGTTGTCAATGTAAAATGCTTGATCTAAATAAAAGTAAATTTGAAGGTAAATCTATGAAGTCGTGAGCTCTCGGGCGCATAATCAGATCTGTGGATCTGACTGACTGTGGCACATTGGTGTACTGAAAATTAGGCCCTAATCAGAAGTCCGCAGGCGATCCGAAGGCGCAGTGCGTGGGTACGCAGCGCAGTCAAAGGCGTAGTGCATGGGTATGCAACGCAGTCAAAGGCGCAATGCGGGGTACCCAGTACAGGAGAAGGCACAGTGCGGGGTGCACGCAGCACAGACAAGCGTGAAGTGCGAGGTATGCAGGCGAGAAGAAGGCATAATACGGGTCTACACAGTAAGTCAGAAGTGGAGGTGCGGATCTGAAGAAAATTTCACAGAGCAGAAGAACAACCAGTGCGGATCTGCGCAGTTCTGTCTCAGAAGACCTATGGATATACGCAGGCCCCTGTTGGTGAAATTGCGGTCTTATCTTGAAACAATTGTTGATAGTATTTTATCTATTGGAGAAAAGTTCTGGGTTTAGATTTCTGGTATTCCTTTCTGTTTACAGCATTCTGAAGAGTGGCTGATTCATTGGTTTATTGTATAAGGAGATTGGGTTAATTTCATGTACTTGATGATTATTTGATGTTCCTGGATCCAGTTTGAAAATTAATGAAACGTGGTCCCTAAAGAAGTAAAAGAGCAAAGGGGGTTGTAGCTCCCTTCCAGGAGAGACTGGAAAATGAGAGAGAGTTGTAGCTCTCTGCAAGTTGTAGTCTGCGTACTGGTAAAGGACTGCACCAGTACAAGATCATTGTAAAAGGAGTTTCTAATTGGAAGAAGATAGAGACTTATTGCAGCAGGTGGTTTTCACCCACATTGGGTTTCCACCTTATATCTAGTGTTCTTTGGTGTGACTATCTGTTTTTCTTGTTCATGCTCATTATTTTATGGTACTAACATACAAAGTAGTGATCAATATCTGAAGAATAATTCAAAGTATAAATAAGGAAGATATATTGAAAAGAATTTGATAATGCTGATTCACCCCCCCTCTCAGTATTATTTTCAACAGGTGAATTCGCTCGGCACTCCTCATTCTGAGTAGGATGGTACTAAGTGTGCACTGGATTCTGCATAAGCTGGATGGGTATTATAAAAATATATTTGTTAAGAGTTCAGTTCAACATCTTACTCATGGGACTTAAATCTGGGTGGGAAGGGTAACAATCCTTCTTCTTGTCCACTCATTATCCAAGCCAGACCCACTTTCCATCCATAAAGCTAAATCCACTTCTCATTCATCAAGCTAAAACCAGTTTTGATTCACCCAACCTAGACCCAATTCACAACGACAATCTTGTTCACCAGCTACTTTCTTCTATACATATCATTTTCACACTATTCCCACAGTGTTCAAAGCACATTGGCCAAAACAAACGATAGATATTATACACACCATTTTATTATTGATATGTAATGAAACCTTGATCTTGGCATATGCATAATAGCAAGGAAACCCCCTTTTTAGCGTTTCAGTATTTTTATAGATATTCTTCTCCATCAAGTCTTTCTACCTGACCTTTTATGTGTTTTTTGTCATTTAAAATAACAGGGCACAACTTATTAGGATAAGGATCTGTTAGAATGGTATTCTCTTTCCACATCTTGAAAACCAATTCTATTTTTCTTTGGCCATTTTGTTCTTTTTCAGGTTCTGGGCAAGGCACTTGCACTTACGTTAGTCTGATCCCATAAAATAAATAGTGTCCCTAAATTGAAATTTAATCGACCTGAGTGGATTGAAATAGAGAGGAATTATTGAGGATACTGGAGCTCTGTCATATGTTTAAAATCACTCTTATCTATTTATCTGTGGGGTTCACAGGAACAGGTAGATCACTGGAGAAAGCAGAGTTTAACAGAGAGCATGGACTCTCTCTTCCCAAAGGAGGCAAGTATAAGAAACCTACTGCATTTGGATATCTTAAATTTGATTTCTCCCCTATTGAGCAGAGAATTGAAAATAAATTTTATTTACTGGGTAGGTGATTGATGTCATAATAGCTAACACAGAGGAATCGGGAACTCTAAACTTAAATATTGTTGGACGGAATGATTTATCTTCCTCATGGGTATTAGAAAATCCCTCCGAAGTAAACCAAAGGGATATTAATAACTCCGAGGTACTATTGGTGAACATTTTGGTTATTTTCTCTATTGAACATGTAAGGAAACATATGTGATGATGATCTATGTAGTCGAGTAGGGTTGTATTAAGCAGGAAGTGAAAACTGACATTGGCAGGGGTGCTTCTCTATTTCTAACAGTGTACATAAAGCAGAAGCAAACAACTTCCGGAGACAGCTCAGAAAAGTTACATTCACAACAAGATGGTGTGATCTTCAATGAAGAAGGCAAGAAAAATCTTGAGGAGGGTAAAATGAATGATGAGGTGCAGAAAAAAACTTCCAACGATGAAGAACTTCTTACGAGGTTTCAATAGGATGACACAGGAAGTGAAAATCGAGACGTCAAAGAGAATTCTCTTGATGGTAAGTTTTGATTTTCCCTGGTTAACTGGTCTATGATGTTGGTAGCCTACTATAAGGTAATGTTTGGTCAAACTCCCCAAACAATGGTTGTTGTAATATACCATTTGCAGCTTGAAGAAAGTCCAACAAAAGTTTCACGGAGGGTAAAATTCTTTGCTGCACTAGATCGCTACTTTTTGTTCTCATGGAAAAGGGAATTGTTATATTATTTTCCAAAATCCTTTTTGAATGTTACTTCTCCAATAGAAAAAAATTATATTTCTTAGGTTCTAGCATAATATGCTTTAATTTATAGTAGTTTAATGCTTACATCAATTGAGACAAAAGAGGAGGGAGAAAAGGTCAACAGAGCTAATTCAACAGGATGAAGAAAAACAAGTTGAGCTTGAAAACACAACAATTAAATGTTCCAAGGAGGTATATTCTACTGTTGTGCGAAAATACAGCATTTGGAGGCAGGAGAATGAGAATGAGAATTCTGACTCCACTGTTAGATTGATGTGAGACCAAATGATCATGGCTAGGGTGTATTCAAGCATTTCCCAGGCTAGGAATAATCTTGATTTATACAATGAATTGATGCTTCGTATTAAAGAATGTCAGCATACATTGGGTGAGTCTAATGTAGATTCTCATCTACCTCAAAGGTAATAGTTTTCGCATTGGCTGCTTCTAAATCAAGAGTAGTAAGTGCTTCCATTTTCATTTGGTGTTCATATCCTTTGTTTCTTTTAAAGTTGGAGTCTGTGTGTCAATATTTCTGCTTTTCATTCTATTTTTCATGGCCGATAATTGATATGAATGTTTCAATGCACTTGAGAAGATCAAGGATATGGGTCATGTCCTATCCAAGGCTAGAGAACAATTTTATGATTGTGCGACAGTAACAAAGAAGTTGCGAGCCATGCTTCAGTCTACAGATGATCAAGTAAGGACATTGAAAAAGCAAAGTACATTTCTAAGTCAGCAAGAAGCAAAGACTGTTCCCAAGGGCCTGCACTATCTGTCCATGCGATTGACCATGGATTATTACTTGCTTTCCCTTGAAAAGAGAAATTTCCTAGAAAGGACAAGTTGGAGGATCCAACGTTTTATCACTATGCATTATTTTTTGACAATGTATTGGCTGCATCTATGCTTGTGAATTCAACTGTCATGAATGCTAAGGTGAAGAGTTATTAATTTAAAATACTCTAAAGTTTGGAAGTTCAACAATTTTGCATTTTACATTTTATATTTGGATCTCATTGTAGGTTATTTACTTGTGTTTGGAGGAACCTCAGAAACATGTATGTCATCTCGTCACAGACAAGTTAAATTTTGGGGCAACGAAAATGTGGTTTTTACTTAATCCGCCAAGGAAAGCTGTGATACATGTAGAAAATGTTGATGATTTTAAATGGCTCAATTCCTCCTATTGCCCTGTGCTTCACCAACTTGAATCCACAACTATGAAAGAGTATTATTTCAAGTCAGATCACTCGACTACACTCTCATCACGTTCCTCCAATTTGAAATACATAAATCCAAAATATTTATCCATGCTAAATCATTTTCGTTTCTATCTTCCACAAGTTTATCCCAAACACGACAAGATCATTTTCTCGGATGATGATATTGTGGTGCAGAAATATTTGATGCCCTTGTGGTCAGTAGATCTTGATGGAAAGGTTAATGGTTCAATGGAAACTTGTGGAAAAATCTTTCGCCAGTTTGAAAAATACCTTAATTTTTCCAATTCGCACATAGTGAGGCACTTTGATCCTAATGCTTGTGGTTGGGCATATGGGATGAATGTATTTGATCTCAAAGAATGGAAGAAACAAGATATAACTAGAATATTTCACAAGTGGCAGAACATGGTAAGTGTGTAGTGTGGTTTATTTATGTTAATTCCTGTGATGCTTACTTTAAAGTATTTGAAGTAAATCTGAAGTAATTAGCGAGAAAACTTAATGGGTTTTTCTTTGTTCGATTTCAAAGTTTTTCTTTCATTGTATGTCAGAATGAGGATAGAGTGTTGTGGAAGCTTGGAACACTACCCCTTGGATTTTCGCCTTGGCTGCTTCTAAATCAAGAGTAGTAAGTGCTTCCATTTTCATTTGGTGTTCATATCCTTTGTTTCTTTTAAAGTTGTAGTCTTTGTGTCAATCTTTCTGCTTTTCATTCTCTTTTTCATAACCGATAATTGATATGAATGTTTCAATGCACTTGAGAAGATCAAGGCTATGGGTCATGTCCTATCCAAGGCTAGAGAACAATTTTATGGCTGTGCGACAGTAACAAAGAAGTTGCAATCCATGCTTTAGTGTGCAGATGAGCAAGGACCTTGGAAAAGCAAAGTAAATTTTTAAGTCGGGTGCCAACAAAGTCTGTTCCCAAGGGCCTGCACTGTCTATCCATGTGATTTACCATAGATTATTACTTTCTTCATCTTGAAAAGCGATAATTTCCTAAAAAGGACAAGTTGGAGGATCCGACTCTTTATCACTATGCATTATTTTCTGACAATGTATTGGCTGCATCTGTGGTTGTGAATTCAACTGTCATGAATGCTAAGATGAAGTGTTATTAATTTAAATTAATCTAAAGTTTGGAAGTCCAACAGTTTTGCTGCATTTTACGTTTAATCTTTGGATCTCATTGTAGGTGATTTACATGTGTTTGTAGGAATCTAAGAAACATGTATTTCATCTCATCACAAACAAGTTAAATTTTGGGGCCATGAAAATGTGGTTTTTACTTAATTGCCCAGGGAAAGCTATGATACATGTAGAAAATGTTGATGATTTTAAATGACTCAATTCCTCCTATTTCGTTGTGCTTCGCCAACTTGAATCTGTAGCTATGAAAGAGTATTATTTCAAGGTAGATCACTCGACTACACTCTCAGCACATTCCTCCAATTTGAAATATATAAATCCAAAATATTTATCCATGCTAAATCATCTTCATTTCTATCTTCCACAAGTTTATCCAAAAATGGATAAGACCCTTTTCTTCGATGATGATATTGTGGTGAAGAAAGATTTGACGCCCTTGTGGTCAGTAGATCTTCATGGAAAGGTTAATGGTTCGGTGGAAACTTGTGGAGAAAGCTTTCGCTGGTTTGACAAATACCTTAATTTTTCCAATCCACATATAGTCAGGCACTTTGATCCTAATTCTTGTGGTTGGGCATATGGGATGAATGTATTTGATCTCAAAGAATAGGAGAAACAAGATATAACTGGAATATATCACAAGTGGCAGAACACGGTAAGTGTGTAGTGTGGTTTATTTATGTTAATTCTTGAGATGCTTACTTTAAAGTATTTGAAGTAAATCTGAAGTAATTAGCTAGAAAACTTAATGGGTTTTTCTTTGTTCGATTTCTAAGTTTTTGTTTTATTGTATGTCAGAATGAGGATAGAATGTTGTGGAAGCTTGGAAAACTACCCCCTGGATTGAACGTTTTATGGCTTGACCCATCCTTTGGACAAGTCTTGGCATGTGTTGGGTTTAGGATATAATCCTAGTGTGGACTTTTCAGAGAGCGGCAATGCAAATATTGTTCATTACAATGGGAACATGAAACCTTGGTTAGAGACGGTAATGATGAAGTGCGGGCCTTACTAGAGAAAATATATAAAATATGATAATCCTTTCTTACAATAGTGCAGTATAAATCAATAATTATGACCTCAATATTTATACTGCAATATATTGTCAAATGTAAAGTGTAAAGGCCCTTGATTCTGGTTGATAATTCATTCTAATTCATTTGTTTTTGGAGCTCCACAGAAGGTTTCTAGTTTATGGCTTAATGAGTCAGGTTTTTGGAGGTGCAGTGGCCTAGCCAAGTTTAAGATTTACAAATTTTATGTCCTCATTGTATTCCTTCATAGTTGGAAGTAAAATCCTATATAAGTATTCTTTTCTTTGTTAGTTAATATTTCTCTTTCATTAAGTAATTACAAAAATTGTTCTTCCAAGAACACAAATAAGTATGAGACACAAATATTTAGGCTTTCAAGGTAGGGAAAATCCTCTCAATAGGGGAAAACCCAACAATCCTCCTCTTATTGAATTTATTCAAAATGAGATATCCAACACAAGACCAAAGAGTCCCTCCAAGTCAGCCCTCCTCTTTAAGTCAAGGTCAATAGTTGAGTCTCTACCTAGTCAAATTCAGAAGCAGCTTCTGAATTTTTGTCCTTATTGCAGGTTTAGTCTCTTATTATAATACAATGACTTCCAATTATAGACTCTTTGCCTTCTATTACTGATCTTCGGCTACTACAGCAAAGCCTTGACTCTTTACCACATATATTCAGATCCTGCTACAAATATATATTTAGATTTAGATTCAGCTTAGTCACAGACTTTAGTTTCTTCAAGTGTTGTAGACCTATTTTTATCCTCAGTTTTTCTTCTCCCGTTGGATTACAGACTTCAAGCTTTTTAACTTTCTTGGTTGTTACCCAAAAGAGGTCAAATATAGGCTAAAACACCTATATATCATTCTCCATGAGCTTTGAATTAACTAAACAAAGAGTGATTATGCTTGGATTGTTTCCTTTGTAATTTTTATCACTCAGGTTGTTCCCTAGGAAATCTCTAAAGTGGGGAATACGACCGAGGTAACCACTAACCAGTCTTTTAGCTGCGGATTCTAGCCAATCTGCAACTAGAGAGGGCTCTCTCTTTGTAATTTAGCTTTGTTTTGAAGTATTTTAGGCTAGTTATGATTGTACAGAGTTTGGTTTTAAGTTTTTTTGGATGGTTATCTTAAAATAGAGATCAAATGCAAGTCTAAAATAGTTTACACCATTGGGAAAATGGGGTCAATGGGGATGAACTGCTGAGAGTTTTTTCGTTGGTAAAGGGCAATGCTACAGAGCAAGATAATCGGTCTTGGAACAATTTTGGGATCTGGAAATTAATGGAATGCAAGCCAGTGGATGAAGGGCAATCAAGAATCCTTCATCATGCTGGTAGAGGGAAGGTGCATGAATATTATCAAGGAGAAATAAAGAATTCCTAGGCAATATTCACAGTAAAAGAATTAGTGGAATTAGGAGCAGCTAAGAATTCTTGTTCATGCTAACTCTGAAGAAAACATAATTAATAGCAGAGATTGAGCACAAAATGTATTTAAACAAATTCTGGGATATTCTTTTTCTCTATTACTAAGAGTATGAAACATATATGAATTTAGCAAACACAGAAGAGATAAAACGCAGGTTAGAACGACTTATTGATCCATAGAAAGACACAGGAATTCTGTAGCAGTTCCCAGAACATCAAATCCACATTCAAACGGTCCAACAACAATGAAATTCAACAACCTTTATATCAAAAAATAACAGAGTTACAACGTAGTCCAGAGAGTAAATCACCAATCCAAATACATCTTATGGGGAGGTATTTATACAAAAAGGAGATATAAAATATCATGTAGATAAGTTCTCAAGCAATAACTTCCTTCACCAGTTCTTCAGAAGAAGTAAATGAGAGAAATGAATGTTGCAGTAAATGTTGGTGTGCTGGCTATTTAATTTGTCAGAGATATTTGACTTTTGGACAGAGTGAGTTGGCTGGAAGCTGCGTCTTTACTTTGCGTTCCTGCGTTTGTTGTCTTGCTGTGTAGCTGTCCCGACCTTGTCATAGGTGCTTGGTCTTGTTTTTAATGAGCTACGGTCCCAACACGATTTCCTCTTTCTCCTGTTTTCATTATCTGACAGGTGGCTTGTGCATTTGAATTTGTTGACCTGTAGCTGATCAAAAAAGGAAAAAGAAACAAAATTACCTCGGTAAAACCTCCAACATTCCCTGCCACCAATCTTCTTTTGGCAACTCATGTCTTTGTATTTTTATTAGTGTTTCATCAACTTCAGTGTATCTATAGAAGTTGGGTTGGACTTCAAAAAGATGATTTATCTCATGTTCAATGTAGAACATATTTTCTAATTTTTCATATAGACTCTGTCCAGAGGGAGGCACTATGTCTTCTGACATGCTTGATGAAGCTGTAATTTGATTAGAAACATAGGTGTTTACCTTGTTGGCATACTGATCATGTGTTAGCAGTCTTCCGCTGCTGGTTAGTAAATTGGGTAATCCTTTTCTCTGTAATGTTTCAAACTCTAGTTTGAAGGAATTTATTTCTGTCTGCATTTCTTAGCACTTTCTTTCTAAAGTTTGTACAAAATTCCTCAGGGTTAGCACCTTTTTCACTATCAAAATGGTGTCTGTCTTGTTCCTGATATCCGCAGCTGCCAACTGCTCTTTGGTATGAGTATTCAAGAATTGAATCATTATATTGGTCTGTTCAGGCATATTTCCCAATAATGCTCTGGCCTTTTGAGTTTCAAATTGAGCTATGCCTATCAATTCTATTTGCTCATGTATAGTCTGAATTGATTGCCATTGGTTAGTAATAGATTGGCCAATTTTGGCCCACAGAATTGTCTTGATTTCATCCAGAGTTTTATGCAGAGTAAGCTCTTTTTCCAAGGATTTTATTTTATTGTCCAAGGCCTTTATTTCCCTTGTTTTTTTAGCCACTGTTATCTTGGACTTGTCATAGATTACTTCCAGTTTGGCCAACTTTTCTTTGGCCTCTTTCAGCTCTGTCATTTGAACTTCTAGCTCTTTTACTGCTCTCATCATTTCTTCCATACTCATGCTAGATTCCGGTGTTGTTGTTGTTGCTGCTGCTGAAGCATTCGTGGTTGATGTACCTGTTGTTGATTGATGTTGTTGCTGTGGGGAGGGTAGCGGGGATTGTTGGAGTTATTTCAGGTGGCTAGGAGGTCGACTCTCCCTGCTTGCCTTGCAATGCTTTCTCCAATTCTTGCTCCATTTGAATTATTCTTTGATTCATCCTCATCAGCAAATCTATTGTATCTCCTTCTGCCTTCTCCTCTGCAAGTTCTGTAGTTTGTGGGTGCATGGTTGCAGGCAGCCTCAGTTGCTTTCTAAGTGTAACAATATCCTCTTCCTTCTTCCTTATGAGGGCCTCGATGCCCTTGGCATCTTTAGGGTCATGCCCTAGCTCAACAATAATTTCCTCCAGGGTATTTATTCTATTGTCTTTATCAGAGGAAGATATTCTTTCCAAATCCAATTGGGCAGATGTGTTGCTTAACGACTCCTTTAATTGGTGGGCCAGCATTGCCTTGTCTGCCATTGTAGCATAGACCATTTCACCTGTTTGCTTGTGTAGCTCAATTTGATCCATTGGATGTATGTCCTTGGCGAGGACTTCTAGGTTGGTCTTTATGTAGTCTGCAGTTGTCTGTGGTTGCTGAATTTTAGGCTTGAAATGACTTAAGATCATCTTTTCCTCCTTAAAGTCATAAGCTACCATCAGTCTTTGCTGTTTGGAGGATGTTGTTTTGAGAAGTTGATCATAAAGCTGTATTCTCAACAACTCATTTTGGTCTTTGATTTCCATGAATGTTCCTTTAATCCCAGATGGTTGCTTATTTTGCTGCCTTGAGGAGGATACCTCCATACCATGTTGCCTCTCTATTTCTTGTCTGTGAGACCTGGTGGATGTTTGCTGGCTGGTTTCCCTCTCCCTCCTTGGACTCTCTATGATTTCTTCACTAATTTCCTCTTCAATTTGAGGATCTACTCTCTGCCTTTTGGCCTCTGGCTGTTGTGTTGACCCACTTGCAGGTGTTGTCTCTTCCCTGTCCCATTTCTTACTTCTTTCCTCATTGAGAGGAGTCTGTAATGCTGGAATTTGTGGTACCCCTGTCTGCAGTGGAGGAGCTTGCCCTTGACTCTGTTTCTTTGAGGTAGTTGGCTGGTCTGTCATTGTTTCTTGCTCTGTATCTACCACCTCCTTGCCCTTTGCTGTACCTGCTGCTAGTGTAGTCTTTTCTTGGGCAGCTTGTGAAGCTGTAGCAGTTGATGTGCCTTCTCCGACTTGCTGTGGTAGTTAAATGACACCTTCCCAAAAGAATCCAAATCAAGAGTCTTTTCCAAATCTTTCACATTTTGCTCAATTATCCCTTCTTGAGTGAACTCTTCAACTAGTGTGCCTTCCACCCACTCATCTTGGTTGGCAAATTGTTCTATTCTGGGATTTTGCAATGTTCATAAGCTGAAAGCCTATATTTTATTTTTCTGGCATTGATAAAGCCATTTGGGTCATAAGGTACCCACCAAAAACTCCTTTTCAATTTGAGTTTTTCCCCCAATATTTGATCAGCATCTTGCCATCCTTCTTTTTTGTTCACGACAAAGGGGCCTAGTTGGTCTTTGAATTTCAACTGAGCCTTTTTCTTGGTGCATGAAAATGAGTTAAATCTGAATTGATAAATTGCCTGTAATATTCCAAGGCAAACAGTCTCATTGGCACATATCTTGGCAACCTATAGGGACACAACTCACAGCCATATATCCTGATGACAGTGTGATTCTGGTAAAAGTACTAGTCACCTATTTTGTAGTTTTTTGAGAGCTGCAATATTTTCTGCATGTCATAGGATAGCCTAGTAGGAGGATTTCTCTTTAGGGGAGAAGAAACTGGATAGAAAAACATGTCAATGAACTCACAGTAATAGTAGGGAGAGCTGCGGACTTCATGAAAGACTGAGGTCCAAAAAATTACGGACCTCTTTTCTCCTTTAGAGTCCAATATTTTGATGGGGAATTGGAAACAGTCTGACTGATAATATAGGAATAGATGATAGATATAGGATAAATACTTGAATACTCCCTCCCTGTCTAGTTTCACTAGCTGGTCATGTATCTTATTGGCAATAAATTTGGGATAATTGTACTTGATAGCAGCGGGTTGTCCTGGGGTAAATGCAAACAACAAGACCAATATAGTTTCATCAATATGTTCACTTGTCTTGAAACCCAGAACATAAGATATCATATCAACAAGTAATTTACCCACATCATTGAAATGTACATAGAGAAAAGGAGGTGGCCCTGTAGGCTGGCGATCTTCTCTCATGAATACTTGGGCAATTCCGGCTTTCTCTGAGCTGGAGAGTTTGGGACCTTCATCAAGCAAGAATTTCATAGAAAGAGGGAACAACAGCTGAGTTGGCTTGAAATTTAGCATTTGATTGATGGAGTCAGGAGTTATATGAAAGATGATGCTCCCAGATGGAGACTTGACTACCCTTTGAGTTGGTTCATAGTTTTCACAGCAGAGGTGAATTATCTCAGGGAAGATATTGATAGAGGGGAGGAAGTATATGGGCAAATTTGATTCCCATATCCCATAAAAGTCATTGTTATTCAAATAATTGTTTCTCAGCTCACAGAATGTCTGCAGGTGGTTTTTGTCACCAACCAAGTCCTGGATTAGATAGTCCCTATCAGCCAAAGGTAGTGTCTCCAATTCCTTGTGGGGTGCATTGAGAGGAGTAATGTTTAAGGCCACTAGAGTCTCCATGGCTTAATTTTATGAGAGTAAAATTTGGAAACTGAGGTTTGTGTGGGCGAAATGAGCAGAACAGTAGTTTCAGGCCTTTTTCTATTGAATTTTATAGATTAAATTCGGCTGAATGAACTCACGGGGTGAAAATGATGGTGAGAAACATAACCTGCAGAGTTTTCTTAAGTAGAAACTGGATATGGGTAGCTCTGGGCTATTTCCTTCGGTGCTCAGAGAATAGGGTGAACTTGAGTTTGAGTCCACAAGAGAAACTTTGCAAAGGGAGACTGTTTTTACAGGGTTTCTTGGTGGAAAATTGTAGAAAATTGCGGTTGTGGTGCACTTTCCGCAGGTATTTTGATGGGTTTCAACTTAAAATTCAGATTTCATAAGCAATTTAGCAGCGAAAACTGAAAAACACAGGGTTTGGGCATGAACTGTAAGTAAATACCTATTTTGATGGCGCGGTGAGCGATTAACAGGGGTGACTCGAGCTGTGGGGTTGAGCTATGGAGCAAATTTGCAGCGTGATGGACTGTGCAACCTTGGTGGCGAATTGGTCATAAAATCGCATGCAGAGGCCTCCACTAACGCACAAATAGAAATAAACAAAAAAGAGTCATTTTCGCAACTTTTAACACAATTTGGGCCTTTTTGGGATTTTGGCGCTTTTTTATGATTACATCATCATGACGTTATTTTGTCGTATAGCGGGTATGGAGGATGATGTTTTAGCTGGCGTGTTAGATGACGTGGTGGACGGCACGGAGGCAAGGTGGTGATGTCAGCAGATAACATGGCACTGATGCAGAGCGGTGGTGGTGACATAGATGGCGACGTCATCGAGTGACGTGGGTATGACGTCAAGGGGTAGGCGGAGGGGCGGTAAGTGGTATTCCCCGCACAGCCTTTGGCCAATGGTGGTTTTGGAGGAGGGGGCTCTGATCATGCCAGGAAGTCGAGGCATGGCAGGGGTACGGCAGAAATATCGCTGATCCCTCGAACGCTAACATTCGACAGATGGGGGCTTCTAATATCGCCGCCAGCCGTTAGATCTACTACGCAGGATCCGACGATCGACGGGCAATGTTAATACTGGGGGTTTACAACAAGGGGGCCCACACATTATCTAAACGTTTAATAATGTTTCGGGGGGTATAAAACTTTGGTTATGGTGCAACGGTTATTCATTTAACCGAATATTAAATGAAACTCGATATGTACATGGGCGCGTGGAGTTAACATATGGTTTAGGTGGGAGGGTTTAGCGTGGTTGTTTATTTAACCGGATGTTAAATAAACCCCAAGGTTTTTGAATGCGGAGGGGCTATTATTAAGGTCCCAAATGGACTAATAATTCCCGGAAGTGTGTTATAAAGCTATAGCTGCCAGGGGTAGGAATATTATGTATTTTTGGGTTTTTTTATATAGTTTTTTGTAGAATAGGGGTAGGGAAAATGATAAAGGAGCTAAACAATAAAGTTAATGTTAATATGATTTTATGGATAGGTAACGCTAAGTTTATAAGGTAATAACTTAGGTTTTTAGGGAAATGAAGTAAAATAGTAAGATCTTTTACACAAGAAATGTGGCTTCATTTAACTAAGTAAACTCAGAGTTCAACTTAGCATTTCTCATAAAATGAAGTGAAATAGGACTACTGGGAAGATCCCAAGGTCCTTGAGGGGATGTTAGTAAATGATCTCTAGGGGAATGAAAGGGGAAATTAGTCATGCTTCCACTGTTCTATAACCAAACAACTTCCATGGTACTTGTGTCATTCATGAGATGAGTCTTTCTTGATAAGACAAAAAGGTGATCACAAACTTTCTTCTGCAACCTCAAACTACCTACTCAACCTAATACACCTAGCATTTTTTCTTCCTTTTGATTGGGTGCATTTGGATTGGCAAACCCTGATTTTCCTCTTTTTCTTTTGAATGCCTTCCTATCTAATGTCTACCCTTATCTCTTCCAAGGGCCCAGATTAAGCAGTTGGGCTCCTTTGTTTCTCTACCTATTTACTCATCTGCCAAGCTTGAACTGTTTGGACAAATCTTTATTCTCTATTCTAAGTAAATTCAGACATGATCTAACCAGGATTGCACTATCTGGCTATTCATCAACTGTGTCAAGAATCAACCACCTGTACACAATGAAATTCTTCAAAAATGGGACAGTAGTGGCAATTAAACAAGCACACTTTCTTGGTCTCTTGGTTTGGGGTTCATTTTTATCATTTTTTCTGACCAATCCATTATTTTTTCCCTTTGAATTTTCTTTTAGGGCATACCCTCTTTTCATTTTTTAATATTTTCCATTTGTTTACAAAATATGGAACCTTTGCAGCATGCAAGGATGAACATATTTGGCTCTTCTCCAGTTAATCATGAAAAATGAAACCTATTGGTATAGGAACCTAACAGTGGCTCCACTTGGGGATGGCTTTTCCTGGTGAAAAGTCAAGAATAGCAGGTCAGAGGGCCTTATGTTCAATTCTTGATATAATCTTAAAATTCTTTTTGTTGTAGACAAAATAGTGCCTCTGCAAAATTTGAGTAACTCTCACGAATTCATTTATTTAGTTGCAGTTCTGTTTAGCTTACTCTGTTTGAACATTTGCCATCATTTTCATAGTTCCCAAGTCTCCTTTTTAAATTCTTTTGATCATCTTCAAGTGTAATACCATAAGGTGGTAGAATTCCTTGCCTTTCCCTCAAAATTTGTTGGACCTCATTCCCTATCATATTGCTATAGTAAATTACAGAAATTAAACACTATTATGTACAAACTAAAGTGTTGATTTGTTCAAAAAACCTGATCAAAATAATGCTTTAGCATTCGACCATTTATTGGCCCATCATCTGCCTCTGTGCCATCCAATATTTTCAGAAAATAGGTGTTGTTTCCTTGTATAGTCTGAATAGAAAAAGGTCCTTTCCAAAGAAAATCAAATTTTCCTTGTTTCCCTTTATCTTCTCTCCTAGAATCCCAGTTTAAAACTTTATCCCCAATGAAGAAATCCTCTACTTTGGTTCTTTTATCAAACATCCTGTTAGCTCCTGCTGCAGCAGGTATGCATTTTTCATGATTGGCATTTTCACAGGCCAAATATGTCGTACTTTGCTTGCTGCAATGCTCCATATTTGCTCAAACAGTCTCCACATGAAGAAGGCTACTTCAAGTTCATTCAATTGCCTTCAAATTTTGTAAATATTATCCCGATATCGCTACTTTTAGTTAAAGGGAGGTCCAAACAGTTTAATCTTGGTCTCCCTAGGTTTAAATTTCATGTTTTAGAATATAGAGATTGCAAGTCTGTCCAAACAGTTTAATCTTGGCAGACTCTTAGATAGGTA
>APFE030513619.1:13624-26158 GCA_000404065.3 Pinus taeda
AGAGATTCGCCAAAAAATTATATATACATATTATATTATTGATAAAATCGCCTTCCATTTTTCCCATATAACATGGAGATTCGCCCATTTATTATACTTATAAATTTAGGGGGGGTTCTTAAAATTTTCCCTGATAGGGAGACAGGATCTGAAATTCAGAGCCAAGGTTCAAACCGATTTCCTTTCAAATGGGGTTTATTTTTTAGCTTCTAAAACATCATAGCGAAAGCATTATAGAAAAAATTCTATGATGACCTGTTTTAGATGAAATTCTGGAGCTTGCAAAATCCCTAAATTCCTCAGATCATATCTTTGAAAATATAGCTAGACAAAATCTGAAATTTGGGCAGAAGGTTTAGCGAGAGTTAGTCTCAAATGGGTTTTTCTTTTCATCTTCTGAAACATCACAAAAAAAGGTTATAACAAAAATTCCACGATGACCTGTTTGGAGCAGTGAAACCCTAGAATCCAAAGCTCTGATACCAATTGTTATGAAACCAGCTCACAAAAAGATAGGAAAGATAGATCAACGTCTTAGAATTCAGCCTCTTCGAGGGGGAAACCTCCTTTACATTACATAAATGAACAATTCTTCCACGCTTCAAATGAAAAAATATCCTTTCTATATATAGGAGTCTAAGGGGTCACAATATAACCAAGCCAACCTAACAATAATAATATAAAGGCACAAAAATAACAATAGAGGGATTCTATGGGGCACAATAATAACAATATGGGGACAATAGGGGCACAACAATAACAATAAGGGATATAACGATAATAGTAATGGGGGAATCACTAGTATTATACGGACCTAACATTTTGCGTATAGGGTCCTTTCTTTTGGCCTATGCAATGCTCTTGCCACTTTCCAGAGGGCAGTCTTGAGTATTTTTGCCGAAGTAGTCCATGATGCGGTGGAAATTTATATGGGTGATTTTACACCTTATGGCTGTGATTTTCAAGAAGCTTTGACTATCCTAGGCAAAATATTGCACAAATGCATTGAAATGAACCTGTCTCTAAGTCCTGAAAAATGTGAATTCTTAATGACTAAAGGAGTCGTGCTAGGTCATTCAATATCTCAGCAAGGACTATAGGTGGACCTGAACAAAATAGCCATCATCCGAGGGGTCCCACCTCCTCGAAAGTGGAGAGATGTCAGGAGTTTCCTAGGGTTAGTTGGGCAATACCGAAGGTTCATAAAGGACTTCAACAAATTGTCCTCTCCTTTATTTGGGTTGTTCGCCAAAGATTCTAAGTTTATATGGTCAAAAAGATGTCAAGAAGCCTTAGACATTCTAAAGGGTAAGTTAACCACTGCACCAATTCTTTGAGGTTAAAAATAGGCCCTTTCCTTTCATATTCATGCTAATGCCTCACATAAAGCCATAGGAGCACCCCTAGGTCAAGTACAGGAAAAACTGCCTTATGCCCTCTATTTTATCAGTAAGAACTTGTGAAAGGGTGAGCTAAATTATACAATGACCAAAAAGGAACTGGCTATTATGCATTCATTAAACAAATTTAGGAATTAGATTATAGGCTATCAAAAATTTGTGCATACTGACCGTGCTGCAATCAAATATTTAATGAACAAGCCAGATGTGAATGCTAGAATTATAAGATGGTTTCTCTTATTACAACAGTTTGATCTAACCATTGTTGATAAGATTGGTAAGGAAAATGTTGTTGTAGACTTTTTATCTAGGGTAAATGTGCCTGTAGGTGAAGAAGGAATGGTGGATGACCAATTACCATACGAGCATTCATTTCTAATTTTAGTTCTATCTCCATGGTTTGTTGATATAGCAAACTATTTGGTATCAACACAGTTCCCACCCAACTTGCCCTCCAAAGAAAAGAGCAAGATAGTCAGGAAAAGCACCCCGTTCACTTGGATTAGGGGAAATATTTTCAAACTTGGCTGAGATCAAATCTTGAGAAGGTGTGTCAGGGAGGAGGAAGTCTTTGACATCCTTCTGACCTGTCATGTTGGGCCTTGTGGAGGTCACTTTACAACAAAGAGGACAACATTCAAAGTTTTACAAGCAGGCTATTATTGGCCCACTCTACATCAAGATGTGAAAAGATACACTAGTCAGTGTGATCGGTGCTAGAGGATGGGAAGGCCTACTCCAAGTGATGGAATGCCCTTAGAGCCTCAAGTGACTTTCGAGCCATTTGACAAGTGGGGCATGGACCTCATTAGGCCTATCAACCCTCCTTCAAAGAAAAACCAATACATTATTGTGTGCACTGATTATTTGACTAAGTGTGTTGAAACCAAGGCAATTAAGGCAACAACAAAAGAAAAGGTGGTTGAGTTTCTAAGGGAGAATGTATTCTAAAAATTTGGGTACCCTAGAGATCTAGTCATAGACCAAGGCAGTTAGTTTACCTCCAACGTGATTGAAGACCTACTTAGCCATCACAAGATCAAGCATAGGATATCCACTCCCTATCATCCACAAGCTAATGGGAAAGTGGATGTGACCAACATGGCACTAGAGGGCATCTTAACCAAGGTAGTCAACAACAATAGGAAGAATTGGGCATAAAGACTAGTTGAGGCCACCTAGGTCTATAATACCACATGGAAGACCACCACTAGATTCACACCCTAGGAGTTAGTCTATGGGAAAAAGGCCTTGTCTTCAATTGAGTTTGAATATAACACATTAAGGATGGCAGCCCAACTAGATTTGGATCTTAGCAATGCACAGAAAGAGAGATTGTTCCAATTGAATGGCTTGGATGAATCCAGAATATAGGCCCTCCTACCTACAGAGATAGTTCAACTTCAAAGGAAGATATGGCATGATAAACATATTAAGGAGAAGCAATTTTAGGAGGGCGATTGGGAATTGTTATATGATTCTAGGTATAAATACTTCAATGGAAAGTTAAGGAAAAGATATCTTGGACCATATGTTGTGGAAAGATGCCATGATAATGGTTTAGTGCAAATCATAACTATATATGAAGAAGCCATTCCTTTGCTGGTTAATGGGCACCGATTGAAAATGAACAAGACAACTTTATCAAAACAAGAGTTCATTGATAATATCAATAAAACAATGATTATGGTGGATCAATTTCTAGCTCCTACCTCATCAAGTCAATTAAAAAGAAAAAAGAAAAAAGAATAAGGACTTTGGTGAAAACCTCCATCAGGCACCTGAGTTCCATCTTTGGGTAACCTCGTGAGGTGGCCCAATGATGAAGAAAAAGGAAAAAAGAGAAAAAAGAATAAGAAGATCCCTCGATGAAAATCTTCCTTGAGGTGCCCTGGGAAAACTGCTACGGTGAAACCCTCTCTGAGGCGGCCTAGTTATTTAAAAAAAAAAAACAAAAATGAAACAAAAAAAAGAGAGAAAAATATATAATTGTCATTTGCAAGTGGGTGAGAAAGATATTCAAGGAGCAAAAGAGGATCCTAAGGGAACCCTACCTCTCACATATTCATATCCTCCACTCCTTACCATGCATCCCTCCATCATTTCTATCATTCTTCCACTCCATTGGTTCGATTTATGTGAAGACTGTGTTTTCTATAGGATCCCCTGTATTCCTACACGATCCCATGAAAACCTAAAGGATGATCCCGTAGGAATTACAGTGACCCAAAATCCTACAAGAAGCAATCTGAACGCACATGATAGGTTTTTTAGGTCCCTAAAATTCACCCTATGCATGATCTAGCACCTCACCTCCTCCACCGTCATCATCCTTACACTCACCATTCAAAAAAAAAAATCAGTTTCAACAGTTTTTTCCAGTCTTAGAAAAAAAAAGAAAAAACAGAGAGGAGTAAGAGCATTACCTGAGTATCCTTTGCTCTACACACTTCTACTCCTTCTTTCCATTTATTACACCATCCTCACAACCCTAGCCAGCAACATGATTAAATAATTTTGAGGGAGAAGCAGCTACAGGACATCTTGTAGGAAATCCTGTAGCAACCTATCCCACAGAATGCCAATCACACTAGCAACAAGTCTTGACTAGGATGATCCAGGAGCTCCACAGTAGTAGCAACATCAGATCTTCAGCCATAGATAGTTACAAAAGCAAAGAAACCATTAGCAGAAAACAAGGGGAGGAAGAAGAATGGCATGTAGAAAATATACGAAGCAACACCTCTGGTCTTCGACAACTACAACAGAGCATTGAAACCATAGGTAAGTATCATGCTCACTCACTCATATGCATCTTGTAGTCAAAAGTTGTAAGGGTTATGAGATAGTTGGTTTATAAGTGAAAAGGTGGCTAGTTAACTTGGCCACCTTCGTTCAGTCAACACATGTAGAATCGGGTGTCCTCTCACACGTGGCTACAGTCAACTCAAAGAAGGAGAAAGAGTAGGACAAAAAAAGCGGTTAAACTACGAATCTACGAGGTGGGAGTTGATTATGAGGAGTGGGAAATGATGAGGTGGTAGTGGGGACCAATGGTGAAAAAATGGCAACGTACCTTTGTTGCCAGCACACCACCTCACCCCGAATCATCATAAAGGGAAATAAAACATCCTTCCCATGCATCCATGCATTTCACCTCCTCGAAACTCCCTCATTAAAGTCACTCTCATAACCCCGACCACCCATCAAAAGAAAAGATCCATCGTTCTACCTAGGAATTCCTACAGGAGCATGCACATGAATTCCTATAGGATACAGTCTACAGGATACACAGAGACTATCTACAGGATACACAAAGACAATCTACATGATAGGTATAGGAGAGTTCAAGAGGGGATATCACGAGAGTTGGCCACTGCAACTATTCTAAAGATGTAGGCTCTAAAATTTCATCCCCTTTTTCAAGCAAATACACCAGGGATACTCTAAAATCTAGTGAATTTAGCAGTTGTGAAAAGTAAATTACATACACAGTCAACTGTGTTTTGCTCCTACATTTGAAAAATTGTGTCAACCCTCTCATTTTCTCCTCAAGCTTCACTAACAAGATTACATGGGGGTTTGATAGGAAAGAGTCCACAAACATTGTGAGAATCCAACAACACCCCCAGGTGCTTGAAATCTTTACAAGAAACAATTGGATGAGGTCTTTCGAAAAAGTCACAGGGTATGATGATGAGGTGGCTCAATAATTTTCTCACTCCCTCAGTTCACACAACAAAATCCATGCCACTATTGTAGTAAGGGGCCTCACTATAGATCTCACCCCAGAGGTCATCAACAAGGTCACCACACTTCCCCTAGGTATTCCATGGAGAAAATAAGACAAAGGAGATAGCTAGGTGGAAAAAAGGAAATTCTTTTTAGAAGGTGAAGAACCCACTGAGGACAAAAATGGAGTAAGGTGGGACAGTCTGCCATACCCAAGGAGTGAGGTAGGCTACCAAATCATCAAATACATCTCATGTGAGGGTAGACATAGTGTCGTTTATGGCTATCATTTTAGGATCCTTGAGGAATTAATATTTGGGATAGAAAAACCACCTCACCAAAGACTCAACATACCCTATTTCTTGTTGCGATCACTCATAGACTCCAACAACAAAGTAAAGGAAGGGAATTCCCAACAATTGGCTCACCATGCATTGATTAGGATCCTCATTGAAGATGCCTCCAAAAACTCAAAATCCCGATAATATGGTCAGTCTTCAGAGACTTTCTAGTAGAGGATGACATTAAAGCCCTAACTTATGATGTTAGTCCAACTGTCAGTGAAGAGGAGGCAAAACAGGAAGAGGAAGATATAGAGAATGATAAGGATGAGATGGATGAAGAAGAAGCTGACACAGAGGAACATGATGAAGTTGAAGAAGAACATGGAGAAGAGAAGGAGGATGATGAAGAAACAGAGGATGCAATTAAGGAGAAAACTGATAGAGATGATGAAGATCCACAAGAGGAAGAAGACAAGAAAAACAAAGAAGAAGAAGGCAATAAATTCGAGGGGAAAGAATACAAGGATGATTCACGTAGGGTGTCTCCAGAGGACACTAAGAGAGAGGTAGTAGCTGCCCCCACTGCTCTCAACACCCTAGTCAACCAAAAAGGAAAAAGGAGGAGACACACCCCACTATATTTCAGAACAAGAAAGAGCAAAAGAATAAAACAGGGGAAGCCACAAACATCAACAAAAATTCCTATTGAGATTGAAGATTCCCTTACACAAAAAGACAAAATGCCTTCCCCTAGGACACCTATCACCTATGTAAGGAGGCCTACTACTACATCAACTTCCTCAAAGGGTAAGGCAATCCTACAGGATCCAGAGAAAAACCTACAGGTAGAAAAAACAATCCTATAGGATACTCTACTGAAACTACAGGAGGCACAAAAATTGGAAAGAAAGGTAGGGGAGTAGAGAGAAGATAAAGAGGAAGACCAGGAGACAAAGGAACCTAGCCCCTAACCTAACCTGGTCTCCTATTACCAGTTTATTGAAGGAGGTAGGGTAATACCTCAAAAATTTGCCATCCCACTGTTCTTCAAGCTTGAGAAGGAGAAGGCCAAAACCTATCGATGGATGCAGATCACCAAATCAAAGGGGGTGGAAGACATTGGGCACATGTAAGAGAAAGTCAATGAAATGGGCAAAGAGCTAAGTGGTTTAATGGATAGAGAAGCTATAATGAGAGGTCAACTTGAGGGAGAAATTGAATGTCCAGGGGGAAAACTATAAGAAAGAGAGAACCAACTAGCATGTATGGCCAACCTCTCCTTGGAGGAAATCCAGTGTAGAATGCCAACTAAATCCTATGCTCTTTTCCTCAAAGAAAATGGCTGTAGTTCTAGATTAAGACACTAGCATAGCTGGGAACCATGCCATTTCAGGAATACATGCAATTTATTGATCTTTGTGATGAAAATACACTAGATAATAGGGCCAAAATGGTTGAGTTTTATTTGCACAACATGGCCCTCACAGAAATGAATGTTTGGGACCCTAATGCAAAGCTAGGAGATCTACAATTAATGGCTTTGGATACATGAATGAACCATGAGGAGTCAAGAGCTATAGAGATGAAAATAATATTGGCCAGAGAGCAGACTGAACCTCTTTTGATCAGAGCTGAACAATCAAATCCCATGGCCCTCATCAATAATACCCATAATTTGATTGCAAATGATCCGCAGCTGGCAGCTAGATATCTTGCTACCCAAGAGCAAACAATTTCACATTTTGAAGACATGTTTAGGCTGCTCGGAGATGATAGTGTACATGCTTGCCTAATGAGATGGAACACACTGCCACATAGCTTGAAGATAAGAGAATATCACTCCTCTCAAAGGTTGAGAGAGGAACTCAATAGGACACCTATGTATAAGAAATTTATGCAAAGGGTTAAGGTCAATTGGATAGGCCTAAAACTCGGTCCACCACTACTCGTAGGGATGCTAGAAGGGAGAAAAGAAGAAGAAGAAAAGAGGGAGTGGGAATAAGTAGAAAAGAAAGCAGTCTCCTATGAACAAGAAGAAGAGACCATAGCAGAGGCATGGGATGTCAGAGAGGCTACTAGAGCCATGCAGGATATGGATATTCACTAAGTTGCTCAAAGGATGAGAAACACTTTCAGTAGGGGGGTGATGATGAGCCTCATTGTTGGGTAACTATATGGGCCTTAATTCACCTCCTAGCTTAGTCAAACCAACTATTCTCATAACTTATTACATAATTTTGACTATATTTTGTTTAGGAGATGAGTAAGAGTTAGATATTTTTCTTTCTGGTCTAATGTGCATTTAATGTAGGATTAAAGGATCTCCTCATTGGGTAATTATATGGGCCTTAATTCACCACCTAGCTTAGTCAAACTAACTATTTTCATAACTTATTGCATACTTTTGATTATATTTTGTTTAGGAGATGAGTTAGAGTTGGATATTTTGCTTTGTGGTCTAATGTGCATTTAATGTAGGATTAAAGGATCTCATCATTGGGTAATTATATGGGCCTTAATTCACCACCTAGCTTAGTCAAACCAACTATTCTCATAACTTATTGCATACTTTTGATTATATTTTGTTTAGGAGATGAATTAGAGTTGGATATTTTGCTTTATGGTCTAATGTGGATTTAAAGCAGAATTAAAGGATAAAAGAAAGGAATTTGGCAAAGACCATGGTCAAAACTGGAAAGGGACAAGAGAGAGGGAGTATAGGAGGTAAATTCTCCTCATTTACTACCCCTCCATCTGAATATTCCTCCATCAGCTTGGAGTGCAAACAACCAAATCATGAGGACTAGAAGGCAGCCAAGCAAGTGAAAGACAAAGCACCAGTTTATCTCGAGCTTGGGAGCCGAGACTCCCTAATTTTAAGGAAGTTGTCAGAGACTTCAGATGTATAAGTAGAGAGGCCTAGGACCTCAGTAGGATTCATATTTTTTATTATCAAACTCTACTCTATTTTCGACTTATAAGACTTCTGATAGTTTTTTATGTAATCCATTGTTTTGGTAATAAGAATGAGTTTTTTTTTTGAGCCATCACACAGATAACTCTGAGGGATGAATCTCTTGGGTTAGGTCCCAATCCTAGCAGCCAAGGCTCCTCTTTATTGTACATGTATGATACTATAGATTCATAGTTTAATTGTTCATTTGCTTAGTAGATGCATTTCCATTACAGAAGTGTAGATTAGATTGGTTGTGTGATAGTTTTCTTCCATTTATGCCTTCTTTCAAGTAGCAGGTTAGCAAGGAGAAAAAGGATCACCATAAGCTTATTAGCAGGTGCCTCGGCCTCACTTCCTCCCTTTGGTACCATGATTTGAGGAAGGGACCATTCAGCAACCCAAAAACACATATTTCTAGTTCTTGCATGAGCTTTGGAGTTTGTTGTCTTTGATTCAGTATTTGGTTCATGTTGCAAGATAGATCTCAATGTCATATTTTCCATCTCTATTTCTACAATAATATCTCACTCATGCTTTCATTCCCTTTAGCAACTTTCTTCATGCATAACATAGGCAATTGATTCATGCTTTTCTAGTTTATGAAAATGTATCTTGCTTCATAGTTCTTGGAAGACACGCATGTTTTAAGCAAAGTAGGTACTTTAGGAGGATGCCTAGACTTCATCACTAGCAACCACCTTCCACCTCATCCACCTTAGTCATATCTTGTTCCACCATCACCCTCACTAGTTTTTTTATCATTTTTTATTGAGATTCACCTAGTTACATTGAGTGAATATAGCCATCTCTTATCTTGGATATTGATTCCTGAGTGCTCCTAAACCTTATAACACCCCATTCCACTTATTGCCCACCTTTTCCAAGATTCCCAACACCTCCAACACCTCACAATTAGCTCTCAATTGTATCCTATTGGTTTCCTGTAATTCCTAAAGGATCATCCTGTAGGTTTCTAGTACATCCTGTAGGTTTTCCTTAAACAACCTGTTTTGAAGCTGAATTGATAGGAAACCTATAGGAAGTCTCAAAAAGGCTCCTAGGACACTTCTACACCATCCAACCACTCCATAAACCTTCTAGCCATCCTCGATCACCTTCCATTCACCTGTCACATCCACAAGAACAATTAATTTGCATACTTGATTTTTCCTTAAAAAACGAAAAAAAAGTGAAAGCCGATTTAGTTTAGTTTTTTTACTTACACTCTAGTATGGTTTGATGCTTTTTACTTCTGTAGCTTAGACAGTAACATTTGTTTAGTTTTGATTTAGCAATTCTTCTTAGCATAGTTGTTTAAATTGTTAATTAAGATATGGTGTGGTTTAGCATTGCATATTGTTTTTTTCATTAGTGCAGTAGATTAACTCTCTTAGAGTAGATTTGCTCCTCTTCTATCAAAGAATCAAGCTTCTTCTGACTCTATAAAAGTATATCTTGGAACCCCTAGGGTCTCTCTCCGGACGAGCAGTGACAACAGGTAGGACCTTCACTTTTACTTGTGCATACAAAACTGTCACCTCCAAGTTTGTATGAACCTCAGGTTGATAAGTAAAGATGGTAGCCCAGAAGTTGCAACATCCTTGCTACAATACTAGCACTCATCAGAATAATCTCCTTAAAAGCATCCTTATCATTTCGTATTGCATGTTGTATATGCACATGGACAAATGGCATTGTTTCTTTCATCTTGCACAGTCATTTGGACGTCTTTCATTTTTCTTTGTTAGACTCAACTACCTACTAAACAACTTCATCAAATTATTATTGATGCTTAGGGTTCTGAAGGTGAATTTCTTAATACCTCCTCCCAACTAATTTTGTCAAGGGGAGTCATTATGTCTTTTCAACTCTTAAAACTCCTCCCGATTGGACATCTGCTATGATTAAGCTAAGGGTATTGACAAGTCAACCTTAAAAGGCTACATATACAAGGAAACTTCTATTTTCTCCTCCTTCTCTACATCAGAGATCAGGGTAATAATGTCCTTGGCTACTTCTAAGACTCTAGGAATAATAGGGAAAACTGTATTCGATTGTAGGTGTAATTCATATAAAAAAATCTCGAAAATGGGTTGATAGGGAAAATCTTGAGGGTCGAATTCGGTAGATTTGTTGTACCAGAATTTAGTGACATCTAAACATAACTGAATATGAGAACATGGTGAAAAAGGTTGAAAAATATGTTGAGGGACTCTCCAGTTTTTAGAATATCACTTAATATGAAATAGTCATTTCCTGAATAGCTCTGTGGGGTCGAGAGACTGTGGCTTCCCCTCCCATCCATGTGAGAAAATTTTGAAATTATGCATGAGGTACATGTCCTTCTTAGTGAACTCTATGTCCCCAACTGGTGGACTAGACTTCAATGCTAACCACATAAGGAGAGAAGGCAAAAAATATGATTACTCAAGTTTTGGTAGTCTTGACAATTAGTGTTTATAAGTTCTATGATGCACTCCACCAAATTGTATGTATTTCTGGGGCCATAATCTCACCAATTATTTCTAGCATGCTTAGTTTGATGTCAAAAGCATGACTAGAAGGTGTGAGACAAAGGGAAACATTCATTCAGTTCCATCTTGCCAAGGGGTCCTGAACTTGAGTAATGACTAGCCCTCATGAGATCTTTGTTATTATTCTTCTAGGAAAACTTTCCAACCATTTATTATAGTCAGACATATTAGGCATTTTCTCTCCTTTATATGGCATTCCTGTAAGAAAATGTATCCTAGTCGCTGAAATTGAATATGGTTAGGTGAGCGAAAGATTTACATTGTAATATCTGGTTACTAAATACTTAGAATCTTCCTCCTTCATACCATGCATGTTAGCTATCAACAAGGAACCTATGATTTCCTACTTTCTCTAACTGCTCAAAGTCTATATTCTAGTTATCACCTAACTTAGCCCAATGAAGAAATGATTCGTAGTTCTTTTCCCAGAAAGTCTCTTCCATACTCACATTTTTTTATGTAATGCATGCAGAATTATGATTCAGTTTTCATTGCAAGGTCATACCTTGCTTTTGTTCACGAATCAATTATAACATCAACATATTCAACCAAAATTTTCTCTTATCCATTGCAAATTTGCTCTAGAATTCCATAGTCCTTAAGCAAGCTAAGAGTTTAGGATAAGAAATCATACGGTTGAGGATGTATGGGATGTCGGAAAGGTCACAATTGACACTTAACGAATTTTTTAGTAAAATTGTAAATGCACATGAGGTATTATGAGTTTTTATGAATTTGGAGTTTAATGCACCATAATTTCCGCTCGCTTGCTCTTCCGTGAGTTATGTGTGAAATTGTGATTTGATCTAACTGTCTCACTCAATGCATGCATGTCACCTGATCACCACCTTCTTTGTGGAGTGGTAGATGATTTTGGAATGATTTGAAATTATTTTTGATCTACAACTGACAAGTCAATGTTTGAGTTTGACTTGTCCAGGTGGCAAGAGAAGATGACATGGAAAAAGTTCCAACGAATGGGGAGGTGCCAAGTGATAGGCTGCCACTGGGTCCCATATATCACATATCGGGGAAAAAAAGGTCGCGGGTCAAGAATTAGCCCCCAGAAATGCTGATTTTCGATTGCAATATCCCATATCACAAATCGAGGGTGAATGAGTGTTGAAGAATTTCCCCCGACAAAGACAGATTGTGATGCAATCGAATTCGCAAAAACAAGAAGGTGTTTGTGATACTGTTCCGACTGTGAGCGCCGATTGCAATTTGCAATCGGGTGACGAACGCAATATTTCTATATGTTACATTGTATATTCCAGTTGGGTCTATGATTACCACAGTTTATAGGTCAATGCATCGATGGTTCAAAGTGCCGATTGCGATGTGCGATGGGGACCACCAGATGCGATATGTTATATATTGTGTTCTATAAACCGACGGGTCTGCGTATCATAGAAGAGCCTGTTGTAATGGCTTTGGACTATACGTTGATAGTTAAAGGCATTGATAAACATGTTTCTTAACCTCATGTGTACTTAAATGGCTTTTTCTATGCTTGAACGGGATTTCGCCATTATTATAAGGTTGTTGCCATACATCCTTCCAGCCCGATCCCACCTGCCTAACTTGGTTTAAAACTGCCCGATTTTGAGGGATGCCACCATGCTTAT
>APFE030513619.1:26700-40340 GCA_000404065.3 Pinus taeda
TAGATAGATGGTTGTGTCAAAAATAGAGGCAGAGGGAATTAGTAGAATAGTTCAAAAGCACTCGAATGCAATAGACCCTGACCCTGGCAGTAGGTCGGACCTTGCCTTGAGCAGCAGGGAGGTTCTGAGAGGTTGCAGAAGGCCCAATTATCCAAATTCGGAGTTTGGATAGGTGTTTTTCCACTGCTTTTGGCCAGGATTTCAGTGGTACTATTTGATTCTGAAGTTGGGCTCTCCATTCTCTCCCCATCTTTCAACTTGGAGGTATAAGGTTTTTAATTTCCTCTTGTTTTTATTTTTATCTCTTTTATGCCAATAATTGAATGAAGGCCTCCCCACTATTGACCAGGTCCCAGAGATGTAGCCCGAATTGGACGAACTCCGTAATCAAATCATTATGTCATTATTTTGTGTTCTTTTGATTATTTCTGCATTGTTTACATGCTTTAAAGTTCCATGGTTAATTAACTCTATTATATGTAATTCTTATGCATCTGTAAGTAAAATATCTTGGATCAAACCTATTTTCTTGTGTATAATGTAACAATGAGGTGAGAAAATATGTATTGTTATTGGTCTATACTTATTATTTCCTCTTGTGGAAATTTTTTGTTCATCAAAGTATACCTTGTACGCATGCTTTCCATAAAGAATATAAATTATATGATTATAAATAATAAAGAAAAGTTAATTTGGGACATAATATCTCCTCGTAATATATTAGAGTCTTTATCCTTTCATAAACCATTTATGGGATGGAAAAATATTGATTGTATGCCTATTAAATGTGAGATGGCTTAAAATTCCTCCTCTATTTGAAGGGACTTTGGTTTCCTCATGAGAAAATCTATAATATCGGTCACCTATGTGTGAGAAAAATCTAAGTTTCAGGTGATAAATTTCAATCTTAAGTGAGCAAGGAGAAGTTATTTAGCTCAGTGAAGTTGAGTATTGGCCATACATCATCTTTCTATCTTCTTCTTGGAGATGCTTGACTTGAGGTAGTGCCCTTGATATCATATTACACTATTGTAAAGACTTATAAGTACAGAATATCCTTTGGGGTAGTATTAGACTTGTTGAAAACAATTTTCATACAAAGCAAGATGCTTGGAAACTCTATTATAAATTAGGGAAATTTGGGGATTAACCCTTTAGAATTTTTGGGATAGAGGACTTTGGCTCTACCCTATTCACATGGCCACCAATAGGAAGTTGATCAAGAGATACATGATGTTGATAGTTTTTGATGCAAAATAATGCAACTGAAGATATAACCAATGAGTATATTTCAATAGAAATCACTAAGTATGGAACATATAGTTCTAATAAGCTATCCAACATTGCAATTAATTCAGGGCTACATAAGAAAGAAAAGGAGAAGGATGTAAAGAGTTTAATTCTTGAGGTTATCAAGAAGATAAAATATCCTACCTTCAATGGAGAAAGTAAAAAATAATGAAGAAGTTTAAGCATGGACTTTGGGTCTTAAGAAAAAATTTAGAATACACAATTACTTCAAAAATATGAAAGGAATGGTGCCTATATTTAATTTTAAGGGAAAGGCTAACATATGGTCCAACAATCTTAAGAATGTTTTGGGAATTTGAGAGAAGAAGATGGCCTCGACTAAATTTTAAAATTACTTTAGAGAGAAATGGCTATATGAGAGGTATTATGATATAAAAATAAAGGAATTCCATGAACATAATTTCAAATAGATCACTAACACATACGAAAACTAGTTTATTGAACTACTGAAGTATCTTCCCTATATTAGAGATGAAAAAGTCAGGGCACAACATCTTCATAGGAGGTTGCCACAATCTTATCAAGATAGAATATATTTTTAGGATCCAATAATGTTTGAAGGAACCATTAGGGAAAAAAATATTGCTATGATCAATCTAAGAAAAAGGAAAAATTTCATACAGAAAGGGAAAAGAAGGAAAGACCGACTTTTGAAAGAAAGGGTTGAAATATTCATGCTACAGGAAGCATTGGAAAAGAATTAAGTTCAACACACTAGTTAAAAGTGAGTTCTAACATAATTTCTCATCCCCAGCTAGAGATTGATTGGTTAGCCTAGTGGATATGGGGGTATAAGTAGCAAAGCCAAGGTGTTGAAGTGTTAGGAAGATGGGGAAAGACACCTATTGAGGGACTACGCCGATATACATTCATATAGTATAAGGGTGTACAACATCCAAGACATTTCAATTTTTACTGGTGTGGCCATATGTATGCTTATATTTATGTAATTATAGAAAATAGGAAAGTGGACAAAAAATCCCAATGGAAGGGATGGAAGATATAATTACCAAATTTCCTATTTATTCTTATTTTACCTTGGTTCTAATATTAGTTATATTACCCTAGAAATTGTTGAAGTGCATGTTTTAAATAAAAAACACCATGCAAGGTCATGACTAGTTCAATTAGCCATCAGAACCATAATATATATATATATATATATATTGTTGAACCATGTTGATTCTAAATGAATATATTTCCACTAAAAGCCACCTTAAATGTGTTTCCTTTAGGTTCATATGAACTACCAATTTCTATATGTTTTGTCCTTGTAAAACTAATTTCTACAAACACATTCTTAATTGAAAAATGAAATACATAATGGAAAACACATACATTAACACAGAGATTGTATCTTGGAAATCCAAATGGAGAAAAATAGCTAGTTTTATTGTGAACACTTTCCTATCGAGTATGTCCCAGTATTTGATGCCCCAACATAGTTTATTTTTCTAAATATGTAGGAGGTTTTCCTTCTTCTAATCCACTCTCAAGAAAAAAAAAATTGTTGAAGCCACCACTAATAGTGCTTCCCAATCTATTATATCGAGTTCCAATCTGAACTCCCTTCAGTAATACCATTTCTCCTCAAACCATCCTTCATGTAGCCATTTGAAACATTTTTTTACACTTGCATCACTCCTATTTTTAATAGAAATCAAATTTCTAGCTAGTCTTGGAATGTGTTGAACAACATGGAGTGTTCTAATTATTTCATCCATGAGCTTCAGCTTGAGATTTTATCGACTTATGATTATTGATGGCTTACGATTATGGATGCAAAATCATCTCCAAATAAAACATCGCCACCATAAGAACTTTCATACTTGTAAAGCCACACTGTGTGAGGAGTCATATGAAAGGATTCACCTGAGTCATCCAACCATGCCTCATGATATACATGTTTACTTGAAGATTCCAAGTATACATACCATCCTTAGTCATATGAGGCTTCAACATTTGTAAAAGGATCATCTTTAGATCCCTCTCCCTTCTCATGAATTTTATACCTACAATTTTTCTTCTAATGCTCTTCCATACATATTCAACATACCTTTGTAAATTTTCTTGGAGGTTTATATCTTACTCTAGGTTTATATTGCCCACTCGAGGACTTATTTTTATTTCTATTATGGGAAGATCCTCTTATTAACAAGATATATCAATTCCATATTTCCATGTTTTTCCATCTCATCTCCTATAAAAACAAGGATGAAACCATTTAATCAAACTTTAAAGTTGTAACATTATTACTCACGGAAACAACCAGAATCTCCCACGACTCTCATAGATAACATAAAAAACTAATGCACTTATCTTTGTCTAAATTCTTAATATCAATGTATAATAACTAGCTTACCCCTTTATTGAAGGCATTCAAATGCTCTGTCATTGAGTCTCCATCATTCATCCTCAAGTTATACAAATTATTTCTTAGTAACATTTTGTTCATCAATTACATACGTTGACATTGTTGGCATTATGATATAGGTGTTATCCTTGATGAAAACTCACTCAGATGAAAGATCACAGTATAGCATGTCAACATCAAAGACTTACAGATCATACTACAAAGAATGAAGAAAGTCGATTCACCTTGACCAAGTTGTGTATACACGCAAGTTCATTGAACACAAGTAGCGTATATGTACACACACACTTTCGTAGAAGGAAAAGCGCGTATATCTTTGAAAACTAAGTTTTTGGTCTGAGGTATTTGGTCCAAGGTATTTTGATTCAAGGTATTTGCTCTGAGGTATTGGTCCTAGGTATTTGGTCCAAGGTATTGGTCCTAATTGGTTTTGGTCCATGGTATTGAGAAAGGCCTAAAACTATATAAATAGGCCAAGTGTGCAAGTATCAAATATCTCATGAAGTGTGAGATCTAGTATGAAGGTTATTGGCTTATGGTGTTGTGCTTGATCTGAACCAAGGATGAACCTTAGCGGTTGATGAAGGATAAAATCTAATGATAGATTGAGATCTTAAGGCTTGAAATGAATTATCATTATGTGGTTCGATCATGTATAGTCTACATTTGAATACTGATGCATGTGTTATTCTGTAAATATTATGATCTGGGTATAACTGAAGTCCGAAATAGCTGCAGAATTATGAATTAATATTTGCATATGTGTATGCTAGTTGGCTTTGATAAAAGTGCATATACACGTAGGTTCGACACATGGAAGAAGCGTATACCTTACGAAGTATGTTTCAGTTGTTTCTGTTTGTTGTTGCAGAGTTATGGGTTCTGGTTATTGTATTTTGGTGATAGTATTTTAAATGATCATATTGATTGTGATTTGACGATGGGTTGTAAAAGTGATTGATTGATTCAGTTGTGATTGATTTAGAAAGTGATGACTGAGTTTCAATGATTGGTGGATGCAGATATACTTGATGATTGAATTTCCGTCATGATGTTGTTGATGGATCCAGTCTGAAAATTTATGAAACGTGGTCCTTGGAGGAAGAAAGAAGGTTATAGCCTTCTCTAGGTCATGGCCTACGTACTAGTAAACATATTGGCTAGTAAAAGGGTTACGAGGTTGTATCTCCCGTCTAGTAGAATATGGAGAACGAAAGAAGGTTGTAATCTTCTGCAGGTAAAAGCCTGCGTACTAGTATAAGTCTGCACCAGTACAAGATTGCAAATAGATTTTCTTATTATTAAAAGAAGAAAGAGATGACAGCAGCAGGTGGTTTTTACCCACATTGGGTTTCCACCTTATAAATTGGTGTTCATGTGTGTTGCTTATGTGTGATACTTTATTCTGCTTTTACTACATTGTCTAATAAATCTTTGATATAATGGCTAAAGTTCAATGCATGATAAATTGGGTAAATCAAAAGTTCTCTGCATATATGTTGGTTTCTTTAAGTACAGTTGTGTGTACACGCTAGTTCACTTAACCTGAAGTAGCATATACAAATCTATTTGGGAAATAAAACTATTGGTCTAATAATGTTGATTCACCCCCGCTCTTAGTATTATTTTGAACAATTGGTATTAGAGAAGGTCCTTCAGAAGAAGCTTGATCGCCTGAAGGGAGATCCATCATCATGAGTAATCAAGAAAGCATGGGAACCATCAGACCGCTAATCTTTGATGGGAGAAACTTTATTTATTGGAAAATAAGAACCACGGCCTATCTACAATCACTTGGAACAGATGTCTGGGAAATTGTGGAAGGAGGATATACATTTCCATAGGCAATTCCTTCAAATACAGCAGGTAAAAGGAAATATGAAACCAATGTCAGGGCCATCAATACATTATTGGGAAGTATGTCACAATCAAAGTTTGTCAAAGTTATTCAACTCAAATCAGCCAAAGAAATATGGGACAAAATTGTTCTGAGCTACGAAGGAGTCTCTCAGGTAAAACGTGCTAAACTTCAAACACTCAGAATTCAGTCTGAAACTCTTAAGATGCACAATGATGAAAGTATAGCTAATTACTTCTTACGTATAAATGAGGTTGACTACTCTATGAAGAATCTGGGTGAAGATATAAAGGTAGTTACCTTAGTTGAGAAAGTTTTCAGATCCTTGTCTGCCAAATTTGAATCAAAAGTGTCTACCATAGAAGAAAAAAAGGATCTTCAAACTATCACTATGACACAGCTTCACAGAATCTTAACTGCCTTTGAGATGAGAAAAGGAGGTCCATCAGATATGAGAGAAGCCGCATTTAGAGCTTCAACAAAAGGAAAGGAAGAACTCAATGAATTAGGACATATTTTAGAAGAGGAAGATAAATTAAACTTTGTCAAGAAGCTTTAGCAGGGTTTTGAAAGATTTAGAAGTAAACTAGCTCTCAAATGTTTTGCCTGTGATAGAGTCGGTCATTATGCTGCTAAATTTCCTCATAAAGATAAATAATAACAAGGGAAAGCATATGAAAAATGGAATAGAAAACAAGTTGTAAATAAAAAGAGTTACTATACTCATGAAGATAGTGATGGTTTATTAAATAGTGATGAAGATGAAAATAGCAATGACTATAGACTTCTAATGGCTTATGGCGATGATAATTTTTGGGATGCTTTAGAAGAAGATGACCTTCATGAAGAAATCTCTAAACTAAAAATATGTTTAGAGGAAAATAATATGATTATAGATACCTTGACATACCAACTTGATGAAAAAGAAAAATACAATGAAAAATAGAGTGTGAAATTGTGGGTCTAAGAAAGGATCTCAAGGAAACAAAATCTCTCAATCTTAGATTTGCCAAAGGATTAGAAACCTTAAATGAAATTATCAAAGTGTGGAGTTCTCCTGTGATAAAGAAAGGTCTTGGATATACTAAAGAAGAATCTCAATCACAGAAGGCGTCAACCTCCACTAAAAGCTATCTTGATGCAGCAGAGAACAGTGAACAATATGACAATCGTAAGCAAAGGCATAAAGCATATCACTAGGTAAATCAGACTCAATTTTCTTCAAGGATGAACAGAAGCCACAAACAACCTCAAGTAAATCATACTCAATTTTCTCCTAATATGAATATCAATAGAAACTACAATCACCAGGTCAATATATTCGATAACTGTAGGAACTTCTTTGATGTTCAATGTTTCTCATGTCATAGTTTTGGACACAAAGCTGCTAAATGTGTTGCTTACAAAACCATCATGACTAGAGAAGCACAAAATCAAAGGAGTGTGACAGGGATCAAGAAAATTTCCTATAATAACTTTTCTCTTCTTGAAAATGAAATAGAATGCTCAATGTGTAACAAATTTGGCCATGAAGAATCTAAATGCAGGAGCAAATTTTGGCAAACATCTCAAAAGGAGAAAAATCAATTAAATCCCAAGATATGAAGAAGGAAAGGACCTCAAACAGAAATATGTGGTATAGCCTTATATGCAGAAGGACACAAAAATCAGTGGTACATCAATAGTGGATGCTCAAAACACATGACAGGTGACAAAGAAAAACTTCACTCATATAATGCCTTGGAAAAGGAAAATAATGTCTCATTTGGAAATGACACTCCAGCTATCATAAAAGGTAAAGGCTTTGTTTTCTTGAAAGAAAACGTTAAAGTTGGGAATGTTATGTATGTAGACGGTCTAAAGCATAACTTGTTGAGTGTTAGTCAAATGTGTGATCAAGGAAATGAAGTGGTGTTTTGATCAAATGATGCGTTGTTCTTGAGCTTGATATAGGAGAACTTGTGATCAAAGATACAAGAACTCCAAACAACTTATACATACCTGAGGGAGGAAAACAATAGTGTTATCTAAGAAAAAATGATTGAAACTGGCTATAGCATAGAAGATTTGGACATCTAAGCTTTTATCAAATAATAAAAGCATGCAGATTCCAGATTATTTGTGATATTCCAGATATCAGCATCCCTAAAAATACAATATGCAAACCATGTCAATTTGGTAAGCAAACCAAATCTCACTTCATTGAAAAAGAAGGGTAAGCTAGTAAACCTCTTGAACTTGTCCATACTTATTTATCTGGACCATCAAGGGAAAAGTCACCTCGTGGAGAAGAATACTTTATTTTGTTCATTGATGATTTTTCTAGAATGTGTTGGATAGGTCTTCTAAAGAAGAAAGATGAAGCATTTGAAAAGTTCAAAGCCTTCAAAGATTTGGTTGAAAATGAATCAGATTGCAAAATAAAATGCCTCAGATGTGATCGAGGAGGGGAATTTACCTTGGATGAATTATTTGACTTTTGTGAACAATATGAAATAAAAAGGAAATTCTCCACCACAAGGACTCCTCAGCAAAATGGAGTGGTAGAAAGAATTAATAGAACTGTTCAACAAATTGCTCGAGATATGCTAGATGAATTTGGAACTCCTGCAACCTTCTGGGTGAAGCTGCATTCACCATCATAACTATTCTTAACCAAGCAAATCTTCAGGTAAACAAGAATCAAATTGAATATGAACTTTGGCATGGTAAGACTCCTACTGTAAAATAATTTAAAGTTTGGAAGCAAATGTTATATCAAAAGGACTGATGAAAAACTTGGTAAGCTTGAGCTTAGAGCAGATGAAGGTATTCTTCTCGGTTACTCTTCTCAAAGTAAAGGATATTAATGTTATAATAAAATACTTGGGAAAATTGTTGAAAATATTGATGTTGTAGTTGATGAAGCATGCAAAAATCCAAACAGATAAAAACTAAAGATTATGACAATGAAGAAGATGGGGATTATTTTCCCACATCAAATCACAATGATTCTGAATAAGAAACCAATGAATCACCAGAAGAAGAGATAACGATAGAAGAAAAGACTCCGTCGAGGTATGTTCAGAAAAATCATCCAGAAACTCAAATTTTAGGGGAAAAAGAGGCCAATGTACAGACAAGAAGAACTATTACAGAAACCTCAAGCGATTTAGCATTACTATCCTCCACCGAACCTCAAAATGTAATTGAAGCATGCAAAGATGAATGTTCGGTCAAGGCCATGAATGAAAAACTTGAGAAAATTGAAAATAATAATACTTGGGAATTAGTTCCTGGACCTCATGATAAAAATATTATAGGTACTAAATGGATATTCAAAATCAAGCTGAAGGAAAATGGAGAAGTTATTAGAAACAAGGCCAAACTTGTTTGTAAAGGGTATGCTCAACAAGAAGGTATAGATTTTGAAGAAAATTTTGCACCTGTTGCCAGGCTTGAAGCCATAAGGATGTTTCTTGCTCTTTCTAGCTTTCAGAAATTCAAAGTATACGAGATGGATGTAAAATTTGCCTTCCTTAATGGAGATTTAGAAGAAGAAGTCTATATTGAACAATTAGAAGGATTCATTCTTGGAAGTGATGTAGAACTTGTATGCAGACTCAAAAAGGCTCTTTATAGTCTAAAATAGGCTCCAAGGGCCTGGTATTACCGCCTTGAAAATATCTACACCAACAAGGTTTCTCAAAAGGGTCAGTAGATAGAAATCTATATATAATGATTGACACAGATAAATTGCTAATAATTGTTGTTGATGTTGCTGATATCGTTTTTTGTAGCAACGAAGAATCCATGAGTCAGTATTTTTCTTCAGTAATGCAGGAAGAATTTGAAATGTCCTTGCTTGGTGAACTTACCTATTTTCTTGGTCTACAAGTTCAACAATATAAAGATGGTATTTTTCTTTCACAAACCAAATATCTCAAACAGATCTTGAAAAGGTACGAGATGGAAGATTCTAAACCTGTATGTACCCCAATCGTAATAGGACGCAGTCTCAGCTCAAATGATGAATCAACAACAATACATCAACCAACTTACAGATCTGTGATTGGTAGTCTGCTTTATCTAACATGTACTTTACTTGACATCATGCATGCAGTAGGAATAGTTGGAATATTCCAAGCAAATCCAAAGGAATCACACCTTCAGGCAGTCAAAAGGATTTTGAAATATTTTCAAGGAACATGAAACTTTGGTTTATGGTATGCTAGAGATAGAGATCTTACTCTTCATGCATATTTAGATGCAGATTGGGCAGGAAGTGTTGATGATAGAAAAATCACTAGTGGTGGTGTATTTTATATGGGTTCCAGGTTAGTGTATTGGTTCAACAAGAAACAAAGTTCAGTTGCATTATTTATAGCTGAAGCAGAATGTGTGGTTATTGCATCTTGCTGCACACAACTACTTTGAATGATGTAAACGTTGCAAGACATTTAGATGACATGTGCTCCACCCATCTCCATTCTATTTGATAATACAAGTGCCATTAGTATTTCAAATAATCCAGTCATGCACTCCAAGACCAAGAACATACCCATCAAATACCATTTTTGACGTGAAGTGCTTGAACAAAAGGTGAAATTGGAATATGTTCCCTCCAAATAACAAATTGTTGATGTATTCACTAAACCACTGCCCAAAGAGACATTTGAATATCTTAGACAAAAGTTGGGAGTAGTTGCTGCATCGTCTTGTTGTTAAATCAAATTTTTCATAGAAAGGTTATTATACACGTGTTTCATGAAGTGTAGTCGCGTACACACGCGAGTCTCTATGGGACAAGGAGTGTATATGCTTTTCATACAAGAAAAGCAGTGGGGCAGGCTCTGATATGGGTGCTTTGACTGATATTGATGATGAATATGTGATGTTCATTAATTTTATCTTACTAACAAAGATTCCTTGATCTTTGAGCTCTTAACAATGCACAGGTAGCATCGGTTCAGGGGGAGCATTAGCCTTCACGTACATTTAGCATTGTTGGCATTATGGTTGCTGAGTCCAGCTATGGCTTTAGATATTTATATCATTTGTTGCTCAAGTCATGTAAAAGTCTAGGGTGTGATATGTCTTCTCATACATTTGAATGAGTCCTCTTGGAAAAATGATGTAATTTATATCCCCACTTTACATGGGATGGATGATGTAATATTTCTTATTTTTGTCATGTATAAACAATTGGTATATCCCCACTTGGTTGGGTGGATGAGTCAAATTTGGTACATTCCCACTTGGTTGGGAGATGAACGTATGTATGTGTCATTGGTGATAGGAAGGTCATCCTCACATAGTTGAGTTATAGAGTCATGTTATTCTTTTAGAACATATTTATGCAGACTTTGCTTATGCTTAGGGGGAGCATGGACGGTTTCAGTACATCTTAGCATGGGAGCTCAATCAGAGAATTAATCATGTACTCAGGGGGAGCATGACTAACATAATGTATGTCAAAGGGGGAGCATGACCCTTTTCCTTTGATTTCAAAAGGGGAGAGTGACATGGTGTTGTTGTTACCATCAAGTCCAAAGGGGGAGATTGTTGGCATTATGATACAGGTGTTGTCCTTGATGGAAACTCACTCAGATGAAAGATCATAGTACAACATGTCAACAACAAATAATTACAATTCAGACTACAAAGAATGAAAAAAGAGAGGTATACACGAGTTCACCTTGACCAAGCTTCGTATACACGCAGGTTCACCGAACACAAGTAGAGTATACGTACACACACACTTTCACAGAAGGAAAAACATGTATATCTTGGAAAACTAATTTTTTGGTCCGAGGTATTTGGTCCAAGGTATTTTGATCCAAGGTATTGGTCCAAGGTATTTGGTCTGACATATTTACCTTGGGTACTTGGTCCAATGTATTGGTCCTAAGAGGTTTTGGTCCATGGTATTGAGAAAGGCCTAAAAATATATAAGGAGGAGAAGATCATTAAGCCAGGTGTGCAGGTATCGAATATCGGATGAAGTGTGAGATCTCGTATGCAGCTTATTTGCTTATGGTGTTGTGTTTGATCTGAACCAAGGATGAACCTTAGTGGTTGATGAAGGATAAGATCTAATGATGGATCGGGATCTTAAGGCTTGAAATGAATTATCATTATGTAGTTTGATCATGTTTTTTGCTAGATCTGAATATTGACGGATGTGTTATTATGTAAATATTATGATCTATGTATAATTGAAGTTCGAAACAGCTGCAGAATTATGAATTAATATTTTTGTACACTGGTTGGATTTGATAAAAGCGCATATACATGCAGGTTCGACACATTGAAGTAGCGTATACCTTATAAAGTATGTTTCAGTTGTTTTTGTTTGCTGTTGTAGAGTTTTGGTTTCTAGTTTGGGTTCTGGTTACTGTATTCTGGTGACAGTATTCTAAATGATTAGATTGATTGTGATTTGAGCATTCTCCTCTGGGACACATACATGAAGAAGGAGAGTTAATTTTTACCTCGCATGGCTCACTCTGCAACTTTTCTAAGGCCTCATCCTTAACTTGCAGCTGTTGTAGAAAACTTTGTTTCTCCTCTTTCTCTTCATGTAGGCGCATCTTCAATTCAACGTTCTTTGTTTGAAGACATTGGTTGTTGTGCTTCAGTTCTTCCAGGGCCTCTTTCATGGCTTGCAATTGAGGTTGCAATTGCTCCTTTTCCTTTGTCTCTTTTTGTAGAGTTTCATACATCATTTCCACCCTTTTGGAAATTTTGAGCATGGTCTCATACATCGCTTTTTAATCCTCTTTCATTGCACGTTCCATTGTTCACGCTTGCCATTCACATCCACGCAAAGACCGCTCTGATACCACTTGATCCAGGTCCGGGTGTGACAAAGGACCCTTCCAAGATCTTTTACTTTCATGATGTGTTAAATTGCAATTTTAAAAGGACATAAATGAATACATGTGCATGTTGTAAGGAAGAGCAACATGACATACATCAACAACATAAAATAACAAGACATTGCTAGCGGAGTTCATATAGAAGGTACTATGTCTCTGAGCCCTAGTGTCAAGATGGTGTAGGCCACTTCATTAATCATTGTTAATATTGATGAAGTACATAAGAGGTGACGTCACTATCATACAAGGAAAATGTTGTCATGCAAGAGTAACTCTAAGAGATGTTCCACTACAGGAACTCTCAGTCAAAAAGACTCCTATTAGTACGACATAAACTAATGCATGATGAGCATCCCGCCAACATGGCATAAAAGGGATCTCAATGCAAACATGCATGATGACAACATGAGTATCTCAACAACATAAAAAAAAGGGATGTAGAAACACAACATGACAAATCATGACAACATGTACATCACATAGATGATTCTGCATCACATCAAGTAGGAATTAGGAAACCGAGTAAGAAACAAGATCCCACATCAAGCATCAAAAAAGGATTTGTGCAGCACAATGCATAGCAAAAGAAGTACATGAACACACCACATATACCTCACATCCAAGGGCCATATAAAGAAGCAGATGTCAAAATATTGAAGCTTTTCACACCATCAATCTCGCGGCATCGAATCTCATGGAATGATTGCTCACACATGAATGCTCACACCTGCACTCCACATAGAAAAGTGGCTGAAAATAGAATGAGAAAATGGAAAATCTGAACACACCATTAGACTTGTGGCATCGAATAGGCAAAAATCAACTGTCAAATTTCTAAATTCTAAGAAAGCAAAAATCTGGGGCTAAAGGAATCTTTTAGATTCCCCCTAGATTCCTCAGAGATTCCCTCTTTCGTGTCCTTTGCAAATTGGCTGCTCAGATCAGGAAACTGACTACACCATCAGGTTTGTGTCATTGAGAGGTGTAAGATTGACATAAAATTTGTCTGATTTTGGATGCTACAAAAATTTCACCCTCTTGGAAATTTCCCTCAGTCATGGTTCCACCTGCAATAAATAAATTAAAAAAAAGCGCCTCGATTTCAATAACTGCTCCTGGTTCCTCCATGCTTCCTGGGCACACTATGCAAATGAAATTTTATGTAATTTCTCAGGCAGATTTAACAAAGAAGTAGTTTGGCACATTGGTTAAATTAACAGTTTGTTGAGGAGGGGTC
>APFE030513619.1:42193-64935 GCA_000404065.3 Pinus taeda
TTTTTTCTTTTTTTAATTTTTTAAAATAATAAGGGTCATTTTTGAAAATTCAGATTTTTGACCGGAGTCTTTTGACAAGGCCATAATTTTGTCGAGAATATGGCTGGAGTTGGCCAAATTCTATCTGCTAGAAAAGTCGAAATTGTGGCCTCCTTAAGCCTTCCTAGACAGGAAAAGTCAACCCAACTTTGACGGCCTCTATCTTCCTCATCTGGACTCAGATTGACGAAACATTTGCACCACTGTGATCATGACGACGAGATATTTAGCATGAACATAGTTTGAGCATAATCCAAACACTTTGATTTTTAAACTTTCATAAGCCCTCTTTGTCCTCTGTGTGTCTCTAGAGCCACATGGATCAATTTATGATCTATTTGGTCATCTAAGAAGAACCACAATGTTTTCCAAAATATATCTAAGATCATGATATCACCATGTTCGGATCAAGGATGAGTTCATTTACAAGACTATAGTTAGAACAAAGTATGGACACGATGAGTTTGTTGTGGTGTTGTTTTCTCTCACAAATGCACCATCAACTTCTATGTGTCTTATGAATACCATTCTAAACAATTACATAGATTAATTCATGTTATTTTTCCATCAATGTTATCTTAATATGCTTGAAGACTAATTAGGTGCATGAATAGAACTCAAGGTCATGTTACAATTGGTATGGGAACACTAATTGTATGCTAATATTGGTGAATTTTAATTCTTCTAATCATAGGTGTGCTATCTAGGTCATTTTATCTCAAGGGAAGGAGTTGTGGTTGATCCTAAAAATATCAAGGAAATAATGGAATGGTTCATCCCTAGAACGGTAGAAGAAATAATATCATTTATGGGAATAAGATGGCACTGTAAAATGTTTATTCAAATATTTTTGAAGATCAAACACCCAATTACATCATTGTGGGAGAAGGGGGTAAATAATAATTTGACATCAGAGAATGAAGCAAGCTTTGAACAATTGAAGAATATTATAACTAGTGCACTTACCTTGAATATCGTAAACCCGGATAAATATTTCTTGGTGTACATAGATGCTTACAAGGAAGGGCTTAGTGGTGTCATCAAGTAAGAAGGTCATGTAGTATATCATATATCCAAAAAATTAGATGAGCATCACCACATTTATGTCACACATTATTCGGAGTTGGAAGCCATACTACATGCTCTAAAAATGTGGAGAAATTATTTTCTCAAAAGGATATTCATAGAGATCACATGCCATAGTTGGTTGAAGTATTTGTTTGACTAGCCAAGGGTGAATTCCAAAAAAGAAATATGGCAAACTCTTATTAGTGATTATGATTTTGAAATTAAAGATATCAAAGGAAAATAGAACTAAGTGCATGATGCACTCAACAAAAGTATGCAAATGATGCAGATGGAAATTGATGTGCATTTTAGATAGAAACCAAACAATGGATTATAAAAGCACCGCAAACTGAGAAATACTTCTAATATGCAATTAGAGACTTGAATTAAGAACCCAAGGGGCTAACGTAGGAGCAATATTAGGTTATATAAGATGGTTTATTAATATATATGGGTATAATTTAGATAAAAGCTACCAAGAAACTATATTATTGACTAACGATGAAGGGGGAAATCATTAAATATATTGAAAAATGTCTAGAATGCCAACAAGTCAAGATACACCACAAGCACCCAGTAGGATTATTTCAAGCAATGCCAATCCTAGAATGGAAGTGGGAATTCATAGTTATGGACTTGATCACTGGACTACAAAGAAATCCCAAGTAGAATGATGCAATAAGTGGATAAGTTGAGTAAAGAATTTCACTTCACTCTTATTAAATCAACTCATAAAGAAATATATATAGCTCAAATTTCATGAACTATATTTTCAGGATGCATGACATTTCTCGGAGAAAATTAGAATTTACCACAACTTATCATCCTCAAACAAAATATAAGAGGATAAATAAATCTCTATAAGACATGCTCAAAATGTATCCTATGCACCAACCCGGGAATTCAAAATATTATCTACCTCTCACGGAATATGCTTACAATAATGATGATAAGAATCACCAAAGATGAGGTTATGTGAAGCATTACATGGAAAAAAAATGCATAATCTCAGTTAAAAAGGATAATATAGAGGACAAAACCTCACTTGGAATGGACATATTAAAATAAATGGAGTGGGAAGTGGAAAAAATAAAACATAAATTAAAAGTGGCTCAATATTAACACAAGAGTAATGCAAACAAGAGCAAAAATCATGAATTCCAACTAGGAGGGCAAGTGTATTTTTTAATCAAACCCACAAGAAAATCCTTGAAAATGGGATGATGTAATAAACTAACACCTTGGTAATGTGGACCCTTTTATATCTTTGAGAGAGCGGGTTCAATTGATTATAGACTTTCCCTACCTTCCACAATGAAGGCATATGATGTATTTGACATATCCTTTCTTAATAAGTATATATGTATATAATGTTAATCATATTTTTGATTGATTTTTTATACATATGGAGCCATACGTAGAATTCCAACTAGAACCCTAATGCATACTTTGATAGGAATGAAACTATGCTCTAGAATCAAGCCATTTTGTAGGTCAAGCTCTTGTGGAAGTACTTTGCAGCATGTGAAACAACATGGGAACTAGAAGATGCCGTGAAAATGGGATACCAATTTTTTTCTCTCTATATATGGCTTAGTTATATGAATAATAGAACACTAAGGATGATGTTCGTTTAATGGGGATAGGATTGTAACATCCCTTCTAATTACCCAAGTATTGTAAATGTTGTTAAGAGTGCTAAAGGTTGGATAATGAATAGACATATCATGCCACACTTTATAATCGTGTAATTATTCTTCTAAATGAATATATTCTTGAAAATTGAAGAAGAGGAAAACCCACAAGAATCTTGATGCAAGGAGGGAAGCTTCCCTAGGGGAAATACATGAAGGGATTGGGAAACTTCCTAACCTACTAAAATTTAACTTTGCCTTGATTTTTCTTGATTTCATAGTTGGGCTACCAACTTCTAGCAATTATGTAAATGTGAGATGTGGTACTCGAATTACCTAGAGAAAGTTCTATGTACCCTTCTAGAGTCTTCCACGATTTGATAATGTAATCCAAGGAGAATGTCAAAACACATGCACACACATGACTAGTAGTTCTCAAGGAGGGGGGATTAAGAAGCAATACTGAACAACCAATACATAAAATGAAAAATAGAATGAGAGAGAAAAATACAGAGAAAATTTCACACTATAGAACTCTAAATTGTGAATTGGGTAAATGGGATATTTTGATATGTCACTGAAAGGAGGTGAATTTGAATAGGAGGTGACTAAATCCTCTTACTTCATGACCACTAGGTGTGGAGAAGAGCCTTGTAATGATTTTGGAAGGGAATTTAGTGAGAAACATCTATTTGAAATCAAGACTTGGAGGAAATCCATAGAAAGTATTGGATTGAGGTATGACATGAAATGGGGAAGGGAATTATATAGGGACCATTGGATCGGTGAAGGGCTTCCATTTATGTTGTGATGGTCTTGTATGGAAATATGTGTTTTGTTAAAAGGCCCAATTGAACTATTGAAGTGCAATCCTTAAACCCTATAGGTGAAAGAGAGTGGCCTTAACATTTAGCACACCATTGTGATTTTCAGTGACTCTAAGTCAAGCTCTTCCCAAGGTATGAGATTTGGCTCAAAGGTGGATAACTACAAGAAGGATTACAATGTAGTTGGTCCTAAGATTGGGTGGAGATTAGCCCACTCTTATTTACTTTTCAGTAGCTTAAGTCTATCATATAAGTTTATATGCCTTTTATGAATGAAATGATAGTATTATTATGTGGGTGGTTATGTTTTCTAGTAAAAATTGATTGATATGTATGTTGTGAACATACGTTGTGTGTATGAATTGAATGGTGTTTAATACTTCATGATCATGGCTATGCAAGTCTCCTATGTATGACGAAACAATGAGATGAGTAAGGATGTATTGTGCATGGTCTCTAGTAGTTATTTCCTCCCATGTATAAATTCTATGCATAGGAGTATACGTATGTTGTCCATAAATTATATAAACCATGTGATTGTAAATAATGATCTAGTATTAATTTGGGGCCTAAGGTCATGATGTAATATGTTAAAGTGGTTGGTGCTTCCCAGATTTGTGATAACGAGAAAGAACAACAAATATTGTATCCTTATTTAATGGTAAGGGCTTGGAGGTCCTCCTCTACTTAAAGGGGCTTTGGTTTTCTCAGGAGGAAAACTAGAATGTTGGTCACCTATGTGTGAGAAATATAGGGGTTTGAGGTAGGGAGTTTCAATCTTAACTGAGGAAGGAAAATTCCTTTAGCTAAGTGAAGTTGAGTATTGTCTATAAGACATCTTTCTATCATCTTCTAGGAGATGCTTGACTTGAGGCGATGTCCTTGAGAGGTCGTTGCGAGCTAGAGAATACTTCTCAGTCTTTAGGATCCTTTGGGGTGAATATCAACCTTGTCAGAAGCAATTTTCAGACTTAGCATTAAGCCTAGAAACTATATAAATGATTACACAAATTCAAGGATCAACTCTTAAGAATGTTAGTGGTAGAGGTCCTTGGATCGACCCCAATCACTTCGTCATTAGGGGGTTGTGACCAAGAGCTATAAGATGTTGACTATTCTTTCTCCGTCCCTCAGTCGATGGAAATGCTTCCATTCCATGGTATCCCTCATTAAATGATAGCAAATTGTTTAAGTAGTTTAGAGTTTTTGTTCATTAGGGCAGGTCCTTAACCTTAGCCCCTAGTCATATAATCAACAAAAGTTGTGATCAAGAGCATATCTCTAATGGACGTGTGATCCAATGGTTAAGGAGAGGACATGACAAGTCATTAATTCCATTGATTGATATATTTTTTTCACCTTGGTCCTGAAGATGAACCTCATTAGTAGGTTCAGAACATCGACTAGGAAATAGTTCATATGATTAATCTGAAAATCAGTCTCAAACAATTTATAATAATTTCTTAAATATTTTTCATAAATCTAAATAAACATTTATTAAAATTTGAAATAATTAACTTACTTATTTGATGCTTAACCTTTAAACTTTAAACTAAACATCCCTTCTGCCACACCCAAAATATATATGTATATTAAAAAACTGAGATAAGGAGATTCACTATTAGTTTCAAAGTCATAAATAAACTATGGAACATATGTTGATTTGAGAAAAAATGAATGAGTAATATAAATATGAATGAACAATCTTTCTCCGGTGTTTGACAGAAAATTATACATATATATATATCGGGGCACGTATTATGCGATGGCGTATCTGAATTATGGCAATAAACGTACTGACAGTAGTGTTAAGGCAGCCTTAAACCCTGGAACACACATTCTTAGGCTTTAAAAATGACATATATTTAAAAGCAGTGGAGGAAATATATCTATTACATAGTGTTTAAAATCCTAAATATTGATCTAGTGCTGGACTCATAACGGGTATGAATACTGCACATGTTATTCTATTTCTTCAAATCGCCGAAATTCTTGAGATGGGTAGACCTTCGAACTTATTGTATTAGTATTCGCCAATAATAAGAAAAGCCTCACGCTTCCCCTCTCACGACCAACTGCCAGCAATACGATTTTTTTTGCTTTGATTTCTTCAGCCATGGACGATCTATGTTTTATCGCACATGGCAGCTTAATTCATCCTCGGTCACCATGAAGGGATTGCGCAGGAATAGGAGATGACACCGGCAACTCGGGTTGGAGCAAACTGAATGCTAGCAAAGCTCTGCCCTCTGGTGGGTAACTTGCCATCCATTATTCATTAAATAAAACTTGTGAGTCTCTATAAAATGAACGATAGTCCATGAAAGAAGGATCGCGATGATTTCATGTGACACTCTCTCGTTCACCAAGGAACAGACTTATGCGCGAGATTCATCCATAACGAAGCATGGCGGTGATTTCTTGTCGCACACTCTTTTTCGCTAAACAACAAATTGACGGGGTAGATCCGTCCAGTTATATTTGTCGTTTCTTGTAAAAATCATGGCGTAGCTCATACTCTCTAGAGAGTGTCAACCAAGTCAACAATGGCGGTGCGACTACAAAGTTCGCTGACCATTAATTCACGCGTTCGCCGTAATTATAGTGACAAAGTCGGTGAACGAATTTTCCATTTTCACACTAAAACATTCGCTCCTTCGTGCTCCTGATAACCATTGAGGACAATCGCGAGGAGATATGTTTACTTGAGCCAGCTCACGCGTTGGAGTTATCAAGCGATTTTAGCGATCAATAATGCTTTTTTAAGAAAGGGTGCTGTCGTTTAGTGCTGGACACGTTGGAGTTATCAGGCGATTTTAGCCAGCAATAATGCTTTTCTAAGGTTGTTGTCGTTTAGTGCTGGATATCTATATATATATGTGGCAACGTCATTGAGTCAATAAATTCGGTCAATTCCTTGGCGATTGGGTTTTCTAACAACTAAAGTTGTTATGAACTTAGTTTGTAATCACGTTTTGCCTGCTCAATTATTTAGAATAAAAAAGTTAATGGAGACAACAATTATGGTATAAATTTAATATTTATTTATTATCATGGTAGATATTAAAATGAAAAAGATAACTAATAATGTTAAATGGTGTGAATTGGCTGTTGATTTTGCTTGTGCTCAATTTTACCATCACAATTTCATATTTCTCTATCTTTTTTTCTTGGTTTATTGGCAAAGGGTAGTTTATAAAGTTGGACAAAATTGAATCTATTGTTGTCTCTGCAATTCGACGTCCAGGGCTACCCTTGAAAGATGTAGGGGGTTGCTGGTGCCCATAGTGTTGCATGAGCTTGAGCGCTCCTAAGGGGATTGTGAGGAGTCGTTGTTGGCAAGAATAGAAGAAGCCATGAGGAATACAACTCGTTGGCTCTTTGGAGGCAAAGATGGTGGTGTACATGCACCTAGTTAGCCTTAATTACCTTCAGTTCAACTCTAGTTATTGCATGTGATATGCACTTGGCTTTAGTTACTTAAATCGAGTGTTTACATGTGGTGTGCACTTGGCTTTAATTAGTTAACTTCAATGATTATATGTGGTGTGTGTTTGGTTTTACTTAGTTAACTCTAGTGCTTGCATGTGGTGTATGTGCACATTAACAGAACATAAATCACACTTAGCTTCAGTTAGCTTTAATTATTTACAGTTATTGCATGTACAACTAAGCTTAACTTAGTTTCTTTATGTATTGATTGTCAAATCAATATTGAGTAATCAAATTCATTCTCAATTCCAATTTTGTTTTCCAATTTCTTGCAAGTTTGTGCAATTATTCTTTAGCGAGATCTGTATTTGTGCTCTAATAATTTTATATTGTATCAGAGCTACAGGGGCTTGGAGAAGGTGCATTAACAATATTTTGCAGTTTTGAAGATCAAAGAATTGGAAATTGTTTGGAGATTTGATTTGTAGATCAAAACATTCGAGAACTGCCGCAATTGTTGCTACAATTACAAGTTGAAAGAATGGAGTTCTCATCTTCAACTATTCTTACTCCGTATAACTACTCCCAATGGAAACCAAATATTTTTCTTCACCTCAAAGGCAAAGGCTTGTATAAGATAGTTATGAATACGGGAACTGAACCAAATTCTGCCATTGAAAAATCAAAATACTTCAACATGATAGACGAAGCTTTTGGTCTTCTATTGTTTTCCATATCTCTAGCATTGTGTTTCCATGTGGACACATGCATCACTCTGAATGAGGTCTGGACAATCTTGGAGAATTTATTTGGAAAGCACGATGAGATGTAGGCTCATATTCTCGAAAATGAGTTAAATTCCTTAGATCCAAACAACTTTGAGAACATTCAAGATTTCTTTACAAAATTCAAATCATTGCTTCTATACTTACATGATTGTGGGATTGATAAATCCAAACAGGAAGGTCAATTGATCCTCTCAATTTTGTCTAAATTAGGCCCATAATATGTTGTTTTTATTTCTACATCTCATACAGTTAGACTTGCAACTAGAGATAAATGGAAAACACCTAAACTTGATTTATTGAGTTTCTCATTTAGGAGCAGGATAAACTCATCAAAATGGGCTCATTAAAATCTCCAAATGCACATGCACATGCACTTGCCATGCAATCAGCAATCGAAAGGTAAAGGAAAAGCAAGAGATCCTGATCCAAGAAAGGGAAGAAATCCAAAACCTCCAGATGATTCTTCCAGCTCCAAGGGTAAGCAGGGAAATAAAAGAAACTCCAAGTGTCCTTATTGTAAAAGAGGTTGCCATCCTGAATCTTGTTTCATGCAAAAGACTATTGATATAATGACAAAGACTTTTCAACAAAATAATCTTAGTCATCACATTCCAAAAAGTGCCAAGAAGAAGACAGAGGAAAAACCATCATAAACAAGGGGTAATGGTAATGCTTTTATTTCCCTTCATTCTACACCTCAAGAATGTATCATCGATTCAGGAGCTTTGCATCATGTGGCTTCTTCAAAGGAATCCTTTTCTTCTCTACATGCATACTCGAGACCTCTTATTCTCTTGGGGGACAATTCTACAGTTGAAGCAACTGGACAAGGAAGAGTGCAATTCGAAGATGGAAGTTTTGAGAATGTCTTGGATATTCCAAGGCTTTCTATGAATCTTCTTTTAGTGTATCAAATGACACACACAGGCACCAGAAGGAAAGTCGAATTCACCTCTAATTCCATGAGCATTTATGATATATAAACCAACTTGAAGATTTCATCTGGCATGGTAAATGATCAATCCCATCTGTATACATTTTCTAATTTTGTTCTTCAATCATATTCTATTTTGCTACTTACACATGCAAATGAAGAAAGTAGGATTTGACACAATGTATTTGGGCACCTAAATTTCAAATATATTCAACAACTTAGCAAGCAAGGGACGGTTAAAGGTTTGTCAACCATTGCATTTTCAAATGGTCTATGTAATGGATGTGCTCTTGGAAAACATCCACAAGACAAGTTCGTGAATGGGGCATGCATGGAGAGCCACTTCACCTTTGGAGCTTGTACATAGTGATGTCATGGGTCAATTTCCAATAATTTTAATGAGAAAAGCAAGATTTGTGTTGTCATTTATAGATGATTACATGAGATTCACTTGAGTTTACATCTTGGAACTCATGTCTAAAGTTTTTCTACATCTAAATATTTTCAAAGCACATGTAGAAAATCAATATGGAAAATGCATCAAGATACTCCGCATGCATAATGGGAAGGAATATGTCAACAAAGATATGTAGAGTCATTGTAATGAAGAAGGCGTACAGTTGTAGCATATAGTTCCTTACACTCCAGAGAAAAATTGGGTGGCCGAAAGGAAGAATAGATATTTGAAAGAGAGGGCCAATTACATGTTGCAAGCAAGATCTCTTCCATCCAAATTATGCATTGAAGCTACAAATTGTGCCTCATACATCCACAATACATTTCCTCATAAATATGTTACTAGAAAAACCTTTTAAGGCTTAGATTGGCATGCAACCTAAAGTCATTCAGTTCCACATTTTCAGGTCTCAAGCATGGGCCCACATTCCTACGGAGAAGAAAAAGGATTTGGAACCTCAGAGTAAGGCATGTACGCTTGTTGGATATTCTGATGAGGTTAAAGGGTACATATTTCTTGATATCAACACTGAAGTTCTCCTTATCGAAAGGAGTGTAAAGTTTGAAGAATATGCTTTACATGCCCTACTGGATGAACTTGTTACAAATTTTCCCTCACCATTAATTGATGACTATGCAAATGATACTTTATATCAAAATTTTGATCTAGATGAGCCTTTTCCTGTGACACATGTTGGACCGCCAATTGTTGAACGTTAAGATCATACTTCCTCATGTAGTTCGAAAGACTCTCGACCACTTTCAGTAGAAAAATGGTGCAACATGAGTGATCTCCTAGATGATCTTGCCACTATACCTCAATTTGAGGAAGATCCACAAGCACTCTTAGCTATGGAGCCATGAATGCCCATGCACGCTTATATGATGCATGAATCTGATCCACAGACTTATGCAAAAGTAGCTGAGCATTGTAAATGGCAAGCAGCAATGGATGAGGAATACAACTTTGCTCATTGAGAACCAAACTTGGGATCTGGCTTTGCTACGTTCCAATCGTAAACTTGTGAGGTGCAAGTGGGTTACCAGACCAATAAAGTAGCTAATGGACAAGTTAGTCAATATAAGGCACGATTGGTAGCAAAAGGTTTTTAGTAGGTACATGGTGTTGATAATGATGAGACTTTTTCTAGCAAAAATGGATTCCATTTGGCTATCTTTCTCTATTGCAACAGCAAGAGGATGGGAGGTGCATCATATGGATGTGAAGACTTATTTTCTTTACGATGATTTGGACGAGGAAATATACATGGAGTAGTCACAGGAATACATGAAAAACTCATCTCTGGTATGCAAACTAAAGAAGTCTATATATGGCCTTAAACAGGGACCTAGAGATCAGTATGCAAAGATGGATTCCTATTTGTTATCTCAAAAATTAGTATGCTACAAATCTGATTTCAATGTTTATTTTTTGAAGAAAATTGACTACTCTTTGATCATAGTACTCTACGTAGATGATATTTTGATAATACATAGTTCAACTTTTGTCATCGTTGAGATTAAAACTGCATTGCATAAGCAATTTTCTATGATAGACATGGGTTTGCTAAAATTCTTCCTTGGACTAGATATCAATCAGAGTGGTTCTGGGATTACCACTTCTCAACCAAATTATGCTAGAGATCTTTTGGTACAATTTCACATGAGTAACTACAAGACAACAACGACACCTTTCTTATCAGGGATAAAGCTTGAGAATGGAAAAGACACACCATTGGTTGATTTCAAATTGTACCCTCAACTTGTGGGAAGTCTTATTTATTTCACTCACTCCCTTCCTCATCTCTCATATGTCGTAGGAGCAGTGTTGGGTCTCCCTTTTGACACTTATAATGCCCTAATTAACCTCTATTTTGACCTATTTTGCCTCGAATCTATATATTATACTTACTTTCTCCAAGTATATGCCCCTTAAGCCTTTTGATGTCTATATGAGGTAATCTATATCTCAAAATGAAATTTCCCTATTTTTTATAGTAAAATATCATTATTTGATATTTTACTCTCTAATTTCTCTGATTGGTTCACATAGATCTATGGATTTCATACTCTTCTTGTACTCGTTCAACATTCCAGTCCTTGGCAAGTTCAACATTCGGGTACTCGTTCAGTTCGGCATTCTAGTACTTGGGTAGCTCAGTGATCCTGTATTTCATCCAGTACTCGTTCGGCAATCTGACACTTGTTAACCACCTATGCACCTATCCCATACTCGACCAACAGTTGTGTTCTCAATGACAGTGCTCACCACACTTGTGCACTCATATGACACTTGAACCATGGCTTGAGATTTTGTCTAATGCGCTCATCACATCCATTCCATTGTTCGATTTTGGTACCAAATTGCTCCACTGTTTGATGCTGGTACCAACTGCTCTAGAAGTTCTATCGTTTAACTCTAATACTAATATTCTTTGTTCGATTTCGGTACCTGTATTCCATTGTTCTTTTCCAGTACCAACGTCTTTTATCTCATTCCGGTACCAAACTTCTTCTCCAGACTTAGTGCTTCAACAAATAATTGACAATGAAACCAACGAAGTTGTTGAAAACATCTCCTTTACTTAGTTACCTGATATCCACTTCCTCATGAAATTCATGTGATGAGGACAAAGTTACAAATTTAATTTCAATTTCATTATACAGATTGATGATTATCTCATGTGCTTTGATTGTAATGAACCTCTTCTTTATAAAAGAGAGGTTGTTTGAACGATTAGGTTAATCAAAATCATTTTCTTGAATGGTTAATAGTTAATCTCTTAGTCTTCAGAGAGATCTGAGAAGGGAGATTAGGTTGGAAACAGAGCACTTTGAGATTTGTAATGTTGATATTGTAATCCTTCTTTTCCATTAATAATATGAGCAACAGTTGATAAGATTAGTGTGTTACTTTACTCCTTAGCTTTGTAAGTCTTTATCTTACCTTAGTAGCTCGACAAAGGCCCATCGAAGCCATCAAGGCAAGTTTTCCTTTGTTTAAGTTATTAAACAGTTTAGTGTTTCCAGTTTTGTTTTATGAGTGATGCTTTCTTATTTCAAGTTGTATTTGAGTTATAGATTTAATGATTGATTGATTGAAGTACATGAAGGATAAAACTTGAGCTCTCACCATTCACCTACATGCGCTACTAGTGAAGACTCATATTTTATGTACTGATTTTTATTGCCTTGTTTAAATGGATTGAATTGATTAATAGTAGTAGTTATAGCAAATGAAGTTAGATCCATCTTTTTATTTAATGAGCCGATAAATGCAGGAAATTGTTACCTGATTTAGAATATTCAGTTTACACCACTTGAGCCTTATGCTTCTTTTCATTAATTGTGTGACAAAATGAATTATAGTTTGTAGAACGAAGTGTTAGCTTGTAATACTCACTATCTAGACTATGTGCAATAGAAGACAAAAATTATCTATTGTAAGCACATATAGTGCATTAGATCTATTGATTACGATTCCCTCGTTGATAATTAAGTATTGAGGCAAACACTTTTACATATACATATACATATATATATACATATATATATACATATATATATACATATACATATACATATACATATACATATACATATACATATACATATACATATACAATACATATACATATACATATACAATATACATATACATATACATATACAATATACATATAAATATATATATAATATTAATATATATATAAAATATATATAAATGATGATAAATTTTTTTGATGGATTGTGACCAATTTTGAGGACAACCTAAGGGAGGAGAGAAGACAGTAAGATGAGAGGTAAGAACCTACACATCCACTATGGTGGGGTCACTCCAAAGTTAAGTTGTCCTCTCTTTTTGTAAGTAGTTAAAGTTTGATAATTTTGTTTTTATGAAAATAATTTGACATACCAAAGGTAGATTTATTTCATCTAAAAACACAGAAAATATATATCGTCCTAAAATTGTAATCCTGACTATTTCTGATAATAGTTATGCAAGGAAAACACTTAACAAGAAGAGTCTGGTGGTAAAAGCAAAGGAGACATCAACATAGGGTAGAGAAAGTTCAGACTCTAGTAGAGAAAATACCTTGGAATGTTACAGATAATATAGTGATTGAACCATCATCTTCTACAAGTGAGACATCTCCAACTGCCACAAATATTAAAGTGTGGGAAGGAACAATGGAAGGAGAAGAAGGAAGATTTCACAACCCAGAAAAAAATGAACAAGAAACATTTGGATTTTGAATCCTTGACATTACCAAGAATATCAATATGAAGAACATTCCCTTGTCATCATTACCTCATTTCAATGGTATGACATCTGAAGACCCTGATTCTTTCTTATTTAGATTTGATATATTGTGTAGAAGTTATAATTATACAGATAATTCTCAAAAACTAAAACTTTTCCCATCCACCTTAAAAATATTTGCATTAAGATGGTTTATGAGTCTAGGGGAGCATACTATTACATCTTGGGATGATATGAAGTCAACCTTTCTGCAAAAATACCATGAATATTGTAGACCTAGGGATGCCTGGAATGACGTCCAAACAAGTTTCTCTTGACCTAGCCACATTTAAGACCATTTTTTGAAAAGGAGTAAGGGATGATTGTATGTAAGTACTTAACCTTATGATTTTGGGTGATTTATATCAAAAATAATTTGTTGATATTGAGGAATATTGTAAAAAGTACTCCAGTAGTCAAGCCAAAGCTGGAAAAATTCCTAGAGAACTTGCAAGTAGAACTGTTAAACCAACCACAACTGGGGTAACTAGGACAGAATGGTGGAATCTGTTGGATAATTTTAAAGCTAATATACTTAGTACCATTAGTAACTAGGTACATATCCTCAATAGAAAAATGAAACAAGAACAGGAGAATCTTGCTTTAGCTATCCTTTGTCCTCATTGTAGGAAGAAGCATCCTAAAAAATAATGTTCCCTTAATACCTTGGAGGTTTGCAAAAATAAGCACTCAACTGAAGAATGTCCTTCATTACTAAGACTCTAATATATATACAAAGTGGGGGTAGAGCTGCAAGATTCATCCTAATCCTCTAGGAGACCATGGAGGCAACAAAATTGCTCCATGTGCCAATATCCTTACATGCAGTTAACTCAACAACAATGGGCCCCTCAGATGCCTTATTCTCAATGGGGACCCCAACTAGTACAAGGAAATTCTTGGCCACAAGGTTGGAGGGGAACTATGCGTGGACACATTCCTCTACAACCTTACCAAACACCCTCTCATTCAAACTATACATAATATACCTCAAACCTTTCTGAGCTATTTTTAGGGTATAATCCACCCCTCTTACCTTTGTTCCAATAACAACAATGAAGGATATCCATGAATGAAAATTCATAGCAGCCTGCTCCGCCCATGAATCCACTTCCTCAACAGTTGTTGCCTATGAGCCCAAACCCACAAAAAATTTCCCTGTCCATGAATTTGAGTCAACAACAAGTACCACCAAATCCAAATTACCCTAGACCAAATCAATTGCCTACACAACCTATTCCAAATCCTAATAATAAACCATATCAACCTATGAAGAATGTAGAGTTACAGGCCTTCCCTAATTATACCATCACTTCAATTCCAATCAATGAAATTCGGTTAAGATCCAGGAAGATATTAAACAAAACAAGACATTTAGTCATTATTCAAGAAGAACAACCAACAAATTCACCTTCTGATAATGAAGAGGAATATTTTCCTCTTGGTGAAGAAGGAAACCCTCTTGAAGGACTAATAAATTTTACTACACCACCTGAACCATCTCAAGAAATTACTCAGCCACCTTACCCAGAAAGGTTTCTTGATAAAAATCCCCAAGTCCTGCCAGAATATGACTTAGAGGTCGAACAATGAAATTTCTGTGTGAGGATACCCTTGTTGCAAGCGATCAAGAATATTCCCATTTCTGCCAAGATTATAAGGGAGCTTTTCATTAAAAACCCAGGGAGAAAGAGGAAGGATCCCTTTGTTATAAAGCTAGCGGGCCAATTATCGGAAACCATGTTAGGGATGCCTTCTAAATAAACTGATCCTAGAAACCCCATAGTAACCATACAAATTAATGGTATCTCTTTACCAAACACCCTTATTGATGTAGGTGCAAAAATAAATCTCATGGCTGTGGATATTATGTAAAATCTACAGCTAGAAAGCTTAAGGCCCACTCAAACTTTATTGGAATTAGAAGACAAATCTATTCTTAAACCTACAAGAAGCCTGAATGACATAACAATTGTACTAGATTCCTGGGAATATCTAGTAGATTTCTTTGTGATCCATAAAAAATCCTCCAAACATCAACATCCAGTAGTATTGGGTCAAACTTGGCTCACTACTACTGATGCCTTCATTAGATGTGGGTCTGGAAAGATGACAATTTCTAATGGATGTGAAAGTCAAAATATTTTTTTATTTCCTCCTGCTCAACTTGCTACAGAAGTTCCTATATGGTTAGAAAGCCCATATGGAGAAGATGAATGTATTCAACCATTGTTAATGATTCAGAAGTCTTATCAAGTTTTGAACTTGTTCTTAGCACCAATGAGATGTATTGAATTCCCATAATCTTTCCAAGAATATGAGCATAATTTTAGTTTTAAATTTTAGGAAACATGTCATCTTTGTACCTCCTCATTGTTTGCAACAACAACAAGAAATGAAAGAAATGAGTCATCTGCCCATGATGTTGAAATTTATCTTGGGAAGTCTCTATAGCTTAATTCTGGTCTAGGGTTAGAACAGCAAGAACAAGTGACCCAAATGATTAAAAGGAAATGTGGTGCTTTCGCATGGGACTACTCTGATATGAAACAAATTCACCTAGATACCCACATACAACATATCTATACAAATGATGAAATTAGACCAGTAAAGCAACCTCAAAGGAGAATGAACCCGACACCAAAAAAAATGGTAAAGGAAGATTTTGAGAAACTCTTAAATACTAACTTCATTTACCCTATCTCTGATAGCAAGTTGGTGTCACCACTAGTCATCGTACCTAAGAAAAATGGTAAATGGAGGATTTGTGTGGATTTTAGGTAATTGAATAAGGCCACCTTTAGAGACTATTTCCCATTGCCTTTCATTGTGTAGAAATTTTGAATAATATGACACTTATTCACAAAGATTATCCTGATTATACACTATTTACATAATCATGCATCACACATAACCTCCTCTACGTTGATCATCAATTTAGTAGTATTAAGAAACAATCGCATGCACACATTGAAGCATCAATACCACATATCAACACAGTATATACTCAGGGAAAGCATAAAGTTGAAAACCCCCAACTATCTGTATATTATATTGATTGAGAACATGGAACAATACATAGTACAATACTCCTCACAAGTACTCAATACTATCTCCACATGTTACACACAATCTAGCTCAGATCTGAATCAAACACAGGTTCAAATCTCCTCCGCTGCTTGCCTACCTCCATTGCGCAATACTACATGAGAATAGATGAGAATGCCTGATCCAAACTCGTATTTCCCTTGTGTGAACCATGCAATCCTCATTGGCAATACTCAATCCATTGATTGTGCAAATCACATGCACAACTATAGTCACAACTGACAATTGTCTTGCCCTTTCACTCACCTCTAACATTTGTCTCCACTGAACTATCCATGCACTGAGTTAACCGATGTATTCTTTAGTTGATTCATGAGTTAATAATTAGTGAATTAATTAATAACTAATTCACACCACTCATCACTAGTGTATTTGTCAATTAGACTAACTACAACTAGTTCAACTAACTCAAACTGAACACAACTCCATCAACTCCGCATCCAACTCCACAGAACTCAATCACTTGAGTTCTAACTGAAGTCCTTCATGAAATAGCTCAACTAACCCATTAGAAAAGCGTATTTCCTTCTGGAATTTGCATGTGCCACATCTGTAGGTCGAACTTAAGTGCTCCAAGAGAATAAGATAATGTTTATAGTCCAAATATTATTAAAAGCTAATAATATTCGACTGTTCTATATTTAGATTGGCAGTCTAAAAATAGACCCGCCCATATGTCTAAAAATAGAAGTCCATCTATTTTTACCAACATGACCAATCATCCACAAATAGCATCCTACAACTCATAGACCATGATCGATATGTCTAAAAATAGACAGTCTAAAAATAGAATTTGCGCCAAAAATAGCCTGCGGGCACACTTAGTGAAGGCAACTTCTTTTCACTAAGCTCCATCATCATGTTGCATTTTCAACACTCCCTCTCAGCAAGATATGGATTATATGCGACCCCTATCTTGTAACTCTGGAATGTTCTGCATGCAACACATATACCTGGTCCACTTGCTCCAACAACACTTGGAACAAAAACACTCCCAACTGACCCCTCTGTTGGGCTAGGAACATACTCTGATGTTGAAGCTTTACCTGTTGCTGACAAGTGCTCCCTCTCTGACATCTGTGCTACTACAACATCTCCATGCATCTCACACCATTGCACACCTCTCTGTGCCACCTAGCACTGTGCAAAATGTTAGCGCTCAAATCTACCTTAGGCTGAAATAAGGTAAAACTCAAGGCCACATCAAACGGCGCTCAACCTCGTAGCTAGCCCTATAAGGACAGGAGAGGGCTCTCTCCAGTCAACCTCGATAAAATGAGTAATAGGGTGCGAGATGACTTTAAAATGGGAACTGATTTTAGGCTAGTAAAAAGATATGAGCGTTTGATTTTGATTTTTGGTTTTGTTGGAGAAATGGGAAAAACCAATTTTGGGTCCGGGGATAAGGCCAGATCTTTACAGAGTTCGAGTTGGGGCGTGGTAGGCAGTAGTCTTAATGCTTTTTGATTAAGTGTATGGATGGATTAGAATGAAAAGGAGCTGGAGAGAGCAAGGAAGAACATGGATCCTCTCCAAACAGGCGAAAACATATAAAACTAAACAAATTCAAAGGCAGAGCACTGAAATCAATGGATTCAACCTCATTTACTCATTCATTTAGTTTCAGAAGCATAAGAAGGTAATGGAATACATTAAACATGAAAGAACTTTCAATAAACCGAGAGAAAACACCATCAAGAACTAAAAGCCATAAGAATCCCAACAGGTTCTACAAAACCTCTGATCTTTCCTTAGCCAAAATATGAAAAATATGTACAATAGTGTGCCAAAATATTTCCCAAGAGTCCAACCTATAGAATGTCTCAAAAATTACATCATATAGACCTCCTAACCCCTTCCCACACCTCTAGGGGTCAAGCTCCTCCTTCTAGGAGCAGTTTGAACTAATTCTAATCATGGAACTAAAATCTAGGCATCCAAAACAACTTGCCTCTAAAAGAAGGGAAACTGATCCATTCATTAAATTTTTACTATTTTTTTAATGAATCATATAGAATAGGTAAATAAGTGCCAAGGTTACATCATTTACTTCAAATTACATCAAGTTGGGTCAAACATCACATCAAGAGGTGAAACTGGTCATAACTGGCTGAAATTCTGAGCTGGAAGGTGAAAATTTAACCAAAAATCTCTATGCGCTGCGCACCTGAGCTCTATGTGTCACGCGCATTTCAGCCTTCTTTTGGGGCACTTCCTGACATCAAAATCAAACTCACAATAGCTGGTTGGAAAGCCCTGGATGTCTGCTATCCAGCCCAAGTGGAATTTCCCAATTTGGAGCTGATTTGCCCCTTCAAATGTAATTTTCGCAGAAGTACTTCCTGCTGGAGCAAAAGGTGGCAGCAAGGTGGTTTTCATGGTGCTTTTGGGCCTTTTGATCATCTAGAACTTGATGAAATACTTCGGCAATACTTGAGCATGTATAACTTACCATGAAAAACCCAAAAATATAAAGTTTTCCTTCAGCAAGTGTCCCAATCAAAAGCGAGCGCGTCGACGCGCTACGCGTTGAGCTGAAAAACCTGTTTTTAAGCCAAAATTTTTCAAAATGACAAAAATTTCTCTAAAATTGATCAAATTCAGAGCGAAGACCCTCCATCATGTATTATGTCCAGCCAATGAAGCCTTGGCCAAAATCTAGAGTGGATCAAGCTTTTTCCGCCGTTTTAGTGCTCTGCTCAACCTCCTCTTTAGAATCTTCATTTTTGCGTTGCAGACATGCATACGAGCCCAATAATGATTTTTCATATGAAGAAGCATGTCTTTGTCTCTATTAGCCTTTGCCAACAATTTCTCCAGATGAGTGTTAACATGTATGAGCATAGACTCTCGATCAGCCGGTGTCATACCACCAGGTCTCTTTCAGGCCAATTCTCGATCCTCACGGATTTGCCACAGCTCATAAAGTGTATGTTCATCCTATAGATGTTTGCTACACTGCTCCAGGTAGTTTATCACCCACTGAGCCATCTACAATTTCTTTCTCAGTGAGTCATTCTCAGCTTTTTTCTCCTAGATGATCTCCTTTAGCTCCGAGCTAGGAGAGCTCGCATCAACATCAATGATCGTGAAATTAGTGTCCCGACCTCCTGAAGGACCCTCATCATGCATAGGCTTCTTTCCCTTGTCCTGGATATGTACCTGTGCTGAAGAAGAAGGCGAGACCCCTTCCACATCATGTGGAGATAATACTCGCTCTGCTGATGGAGTCAACGAGACCCCTTCCACCCTGGGTGGAGATAGTACTCGTCGTGTAGATGCAAATAAGGCCCTCTGGCCTCGCTCGTATGTCACATACAATGGAGCACTTATATGTTCGGTCTCAAGAATGTCAGGCTAGTGTGAAGGCTCTCCCTCATCCTGAACTATCTCGGGAAGCAGCTGTGGCGCTGTGAAGAAGTCACGGGAGATGAAATCCTCCCAAATAATGCCCTGCTGTGTCAACTAATGTACCACTATGATCTTGATCAGCGTGTAATGATATATACTCCTATGCTACTGTGATGGGGTCTTCTTTTGTACTAAAACCACCATCCTCTCTATGTTGCGACACATGAAATACGGAATGTTCATCATACGTACCCTCATGAAATGCATCAACAAATGGACATGGTATGCATAGAGACGCGAGAATCTGCCCTCGCAACTGAAATACCGAATGATGAGTTTCATCAATGGTGCAAACTCATCCCTCAGGACTCTGAAAGGAAAAACCGTGCTCATGTGTCTCATATACCCCGGTTTGATGTATGGCTCATAGTAGAATTTGTCTAACTACTGGCATTTGTTCCATTCCTCTCCTATATTTGGTATCCCGGTGGCCTGAGCAATAATATCTGGCGACAAAGTGAAATTTACTATGGCGAGGTTTACACAGCCATCATGTAAATGTTGAACAAATAAACAAACTAGTTCATGATGATGCTGGATTTGTGAGATCATTTCACAGTATTGGAAACATGACCGATGCTGAAAACAATCAATTGCAAGCAAGCAAGCCTGCAATTGAGCCAAAGAAGTAGGCTCCTCCCTGACATGCTGACCACCTTTGCCACTTTTGTGAGACCTCCGTGGCACATTACCCTCAGCTATAGAATCACTGTCATACTCCTACTCATAAACTGAATCCGTCTCTGACATGGCTTTGAAAACAAGATGTTTGAAATATGTATGTTGATATAGGTATAGTGAAGGAAAAAATTTCAGTGTATGCTTGACTTCTCAAATGTGTCACATGTGTATCAAAGTATCATAGGAAAGCCACAATGAAAGTAGTTTTGTCACTTGAGTTTACAATGGCCATAACAATGACAGCAGAGAAGTAATGGCACAGAGAGAGCTTGAGGCTGAGGTTAAAAATGAGGATAGACAACACTGAAAATAGATGACATCAATAGCACAAATTTGCAAAACCCCCACGCAGTCCCTAATATTTCTTTTTAAAACCCTAGGAAGTGAATTTGGAAATAAACATAGGGTTTACAATCTTTATCTTAAACATTTGTTTCTCCATATTCAAAACATTATGATCATGCGCAAAATTCACTGAACAAATGTAAAGAACCTACTTGCAAGTTGATGTAGGTAATTTGGCACGAATCTGGACGAAGGAGTGAAAATTTCTTGGTTCTGAGTTAATTGCGCCGCGCGCTTACCCAGTGCGTAGTGCGCTCCCTATGCATCATATGCATGCAAATTTATACTGGCCAGTGGAGCCCAGTGTGCCATGTGCACCCAATGCATCGCGCGCCTTCTGTATGGGTCGCGCACACCCTCAAGCCTGTCAATCAACCCTTCAAACACGTCTACTGCCCTCCACTTCAGAAATTTGACTTTTGCCTTGAGAAATGTGGAAATGGATGATCTTCCATGATTTATATGTGAAGAAAATATCTCACCAAATCAGATTTGGTTTTAAATTGCTCCATAACCCACTTTCATAATGTTTGGCATTTTGACATTTAGTCATTTAATACAATTCTTTTTTTTGGCTTTATCATGCTTTTCTGAATCTTGGACTAATGAAATGTCTTGATTTTTACAGAGATTTTGGCATTTTGGTTTTGGAAATGATCAGAGTCTTGCTGTGAAATTTCTTATGGTGGAACAAATACATTTATTACAAGAAATTGAAGTTTGACAATTTCTAGTTCTAAAACAGAGTTTTGGACTAGAAATGTCTTGAAATGTTTTTTTTTTATAACAAAAGTGAAATAGAAATATTTTGAAACCAATCTCATGACCTGCGGGCCTTTATTACATGTATTCAAAGGAGTGAAAACCCTAGACTCTAGGACTAAAGACTCTTTTTAACGAAACTAATCATTTATGACCATGAATGCAATGACCGTGAACTTCAGTGACTTTTGAGGATTTTAATTAACCCTGCAGGTACAAGCATGAGGAAACACAAGACAACCAGACCCCCTCGTCAGTGAATGGCATGCCCCTAACGAAATGAAACAAAGTGGAACGAGCGAGACACCTAAGAATGATATGCAAAAAGCGAACTGATCTCTGACGAAGGGTTGTAAGGACCGACTCTAACACAAAACACTTGTGCCTCTCGCATTGCTGCAGCTTGCTAGCTATGCGCTATCCTAGGATTCCCTGCACTATCACTCTCTCTGCTGCTCCATCTGCATCTGTCTCTACCCAATCAGTTAGTTCCTGCTACTCCACATCGGGGCTCCTATAGCAAGGTCTCATCCAAGAGGTTGGGTACCTCAAGGATCGTGCCCCTCCTCCTTGGGATGATCACTCTATATTGCCCCACCTCCTACTTGGAGGTATGGCTGCATGTGATCCCTCATCCCACCTAGCTCGAATTTTCTCCCTACTGGAGGTCTCTGCATGAGTAGATGTCTCTAGTCGATCTCCACTCAGCTTCCCCTGTTGTGGCTGCTCCATAACCTCCTGAAGTTGTTGCACCAATCGTGGCTCCTCCACAATTTTTTGAGACTTCTTCTGGCTCTGCATGTTGAGAGGTAATATACCCTCCCTCTCAACCACCAAGTCTCCATCAGTTGCCTTTCTGCTCAAGGCTTTACATGAATCTTGAACCTCAAGAGCATACATGTTCTTGACCCGTGAACCAATCTGCTTCACCTGTCTAGTGATGATGTGTCTAAG